>JABYQR010000490.1:0-27126 GCA_022592445.1 Cytidiella melzeri | reverse complement strand
TTAGGGACGCCTTGGAGTCGCTTCAGGCAAACAGCCCCCCAATGACCGGTACCACCACAATGGTTGCAGACCGGGTCGTCTGGGTGCTTTGAATCCCTCTTTTTGTGATTCTCCGAACCACAAACCGAGCAGCGCTTGCTCATCTCTTTCTTCCATTTCTGGAAGATCTCCTGCTTTCCTAGTCCAGCAAAGAGGGCGTCAAACGAGGCGGAGAAGCGAGAGGCGTCGATCTCCATAGCGTTGGGATCGCGGAACGCTTGTTGGTGGGACTTGCCGTGTCCCGACGAACTGTCCACCATAACCTTGCCTGTGCTATTGCGAAGGTCGGCAAGCTGGGCATCGACCGCCTTGCACTGATCTTTGAGTGCGTCGTACGTGGCTGCGCGAGTTTGGAAGTACGAGACACGCTGCAAGTACTCGGTGCTCAAGCTTGACTTGAGGCGATCGAAGAGGTCCTGCTGGCTCCAGCCAGTGCGAGGGGCCCAAGTCTCAAACTCCGAGATATGAGCGGCGAAGGTTTTATTACCCTGCTTCATGTTGGCAATCTTTGTCTTTGCCTCCATGACAGCGTCAATGGGTTCGAATTTGGCTTTGAAAGCCTCGATGAAGGTGTCCCAGCTGTTGCCAAAAGCTGGTTTGCTGTTGGCTAGCTCCTCAATATGAGGGCGAGCCCAGTCGGCGGCGTCGTCTTGCATGAACGACAGAGCACTGGTGATGAGCTTGTGAGGATCAAAGATCCTCGCGCCATTGTTGTCCACTCGGACCTGGCCTTGCGCGTCCTGTTGGAAAAACGCCTTGCCCTGGTTCTGAGCCCAGACGATGAAAGCATGCCGGAAAAGTCTTGCTTCCGACGACGTTTTTCCTTTAAAAGAGACGGGCTTCTCGACAATACTCCGTTCTCGGGACGTGTGCGTGGCCGCGGCTACGGCTGGTGCCTGAACAGCTGCCAAGGCAGCCACTTGATTGGTGAGGTCAATCATCCTTTGTGACAGAACGCCCAATATATTTAGGACGTCTTGCTGGCTCAGATTGGCAACTGGGGCAGCTGGAGCAGCAGGGGCAGCGGGCTGTTGATTCTGGTCCATGTCTTGTGCTGTGATGAGGCGTAGAAATGTATACAATTATTTACAAGACGTGGTAAAAAACTGTGGACTGTCTAGATCCACTCGAAGTAGCTATCGTTATTGACTACGTTAAGTTGTGCTAGAACTCTATCGTAGTTTTTACGAAGCTGCTTGAAAGAAACCTTCCCAATTGCTTTGCAACCCCAGTCTAGGAGCTGCCACTCGCGGTCTGCTGTGATGGGTGCAAGATCGTCGACTCGGTTGAGGAAACGATTGACCTTGTTGACGAGGTGAAGCAGGGCGCGACGGTGGTCGGGGTTGGCGCGGTTCAGGAGTTCTTCAAGCTCTGTGAGAGCTTGCAAGCGAGTGCGGACGGCGGTAAGTTTTGGCTTGAAGATGCCTACAAGATCAACCGGTGACAACTTCTTGAAGTCGATCAACACCGGCTTTGGTGCAGCGGGAGCCGGAGTGGGCGGGGGAAGTTTGGCAAGCCTCTCAGCAAGAGTTGGCTTGTGGGTTTGTTGCTCGGCTAGTGTGCGAGCACGTTCTTCTGCTACGCGTTCTCCGTAGGCTCGGGCAGAAGCGCGAAGTTGTTGATTTTCCTCGTAAGAGGGGACAGTGATGGTGATGCCTTTGACAGGCGGCTTTTTGGATACGTACTTGGCGACATTGACTAGGTCTTTGTCAGACCAGCGATGAGGTTGACCACTCTTACGCTTGTCAGCGAGAGCGTCGAGGAAGGATGGAGGAAGACACCTCTTGAGCTGAGGCTCAGTTGTGGGGAGGTTCTTTGTGAAACGGGGACGCGTGTCTTTAGGCACTAAACAACGCGTAGGGGGTGAAAACGGACGACGTAAGCGTAGCTCAACGGTATGAAGAGACCGGAGACGTACTCGTCAAACAGGAATAAACTTTTAAAAACGGTGGGAGTGGGGACCCAGGGTTTACACAACGATCTCGACCTAATGTCACGGAGACGGAGCTCGACGTAACAACTAGGGACACGGAGTGGAAGACGACGACGAGGTGGTGGCAGGCGTATAGCACAATGCTCTCACCAGCTATAAACCTTATACAGATATCTAGCCCAGTAAAGACCAAGTTAGTATTGTGACTACCAGCTATGTAGTACAAGAGGGGGGTTGCTTACCTAGCCCAGTAAAGACCAAGAGGTCGAGATGGGGGGCTAGGAGCGTACATGCAGCATCTTATATAGACTTCAGGGACCTGCGCACAGACCATGTTGAGGGCAGGCTTTGCAAGAAGCCGTGTGAACGAAGAACAAAAGAACTACCTAAAGGAGAATAATAGCTATTGTCTAGACCTTGCCAAGAACTCTACCCGTGAGAGAATCTATCTAAAAGGAGACCAACTATTGTATTCCATTCCCACACCTGTGAGAACATCCTTCCATAAAGAGAACAATAAGGAAAGAACAATAAGGAGCCCATGTGGACAGTATCTATGACGTCAAACCCTAGCTATGGGCTGAGCCATGTGCTTGTAGCCATGTGGTCTTACTTAAGCTAAGTCACATGCCAGTGTGACGTAGTAGCAAGTAATGTGACCGTGTGGAGCGTCTAAGCCACGTGATACGGGCGCTTAATAGACGTGCAAAGGAGTTTATGCAGAGAGAATTGAAACTAGGTTGTAGCCCGGAGTTTTATAGATAAAAACAAGAGGTAAATTGCGAAAATTAAGGGCTAGTCAGGCCATCCATGACACAAGTCTGAATATGATAGCATATAAAAGAGGTGCACGTACCACTTGCTCTTGAAGAAATCGGATAAAACGCTCCTTTGTTACTGAGCCCTCAAAAATATCAAGAGCAATAATCCCCTCCACAGTCAAGGCTGGGAGAACAGAGTACCGCTGTCCACGTAGAAACAGTGCACGCTGAACGCATGCATGACCCAACGGACCCCACCCAGAGGTGCGCTGATTTGTCAGATCATCAACACTGGATTCGTCAAGCCACACAAAGTACTCCTTCGGGATATCCCCATACGCTGCCTGCCATGTTGCTCGAAGAAGCTCATTTCGCTCAAGTGCTTCACGAGAGGTATGTTTGTGGGAGTAGTTGAGCTTGCGGATGGAACGTGAAAGAGTAGCGATAGAAACATCGATATTGCGGTGTTCATACAGCAGGTGTTGAATCTCGTCCAGGTATAGGGTGGGATGTTCAGTGATCTGGGAAACAATGTACTGCAGATCTCCTGCGTTGAGTGTTCTCGGACGACCGCGCGGGTGGATAAATGGATCATGAAGCTCCCCATATTCCCTCCATGTCCTCAGCACCTCATATACCGTCCGCTCTGAGCACTCAGCCAAACAAGCGATCTCAACTGCAGACATTCCATCATTCTCCCTCCATGAAACCATGCGAGCTCGTAAGTCATCAGAGAGGTGTGAAGGCATCGTAGTAGGTAGTAGATATGAGCGAGGACACAGCTCGAGCTGTAGCGGCACCTAGATCATTGCGGCGTGACATGCTGATTGAACAGCTCGTGTTCAATTGTGACTGCCTGTGACAATTTGGTGGCCAAATTAGGAAGGACCCTGGGCGTCTCAGCGCACACAAAAATCGTGCAACTGCAGTTTATTATGCAAAGCAGTGTAAACGTTAATCTCCCACCCAATTGTCAGCACTAATGAAACTCCGCTAGGCGCGGGCTGATGGCGGCAAACCGAGAGCTTGGAGGGGGACTTGGGTGAATTGTGACCTCATCAATAGCTAGTACACATAGTACTTAATCTTAGGCAACTACATGGGACAATGAATATGATTAAGAGGGTACATATCTTAGTATATATAAGAGAGTACATATTTTGGTATATCAAACTTTTACATAGTGTACAAAACCTTACTGATGGCATTGTGAATCTTGAAATTCCCCTTTTCCAGTAAAGCCCTATTCATGCCTCTGTCTGGCTCTTTGTTTCTTCTGTTTGCACACACTGATACATGTTTCATAGCGTATCATGGTCACTTAGGCGGTCTTCGGGACAGTTACCCTGTCTCTTTTCTGGTAAAGCTCTATTCATACCTCTGCCCAATTATGTGATCCAATTTGAATTGTAACACCTACCCGGGTTGTACGGTAGATGTCCTAAGTCTAAATATCAGATTGGAATGCCCACTCTTTCTTCATTCTGCTCTACTAGCATTCCTCTTCTGATCTCTTTTATTGCACATGTTTCACATCAATTCTACATGCATACCATTGCTTCGGTATGCATCATAGTGTATCATGGTTACTTAAATGGCCTTGGGGGCAGCCACCCTGTTGCAACTATGTTTAAACTGCACAAGAAGCCTTAACACATGTGACAATGGCCTACATATGGGATCTCTGGGAGGTTGTTGGCAATGATCAAGACCTATTGTTCTCAAGACTTTCCGACCGATCGCTTTGATTCCGTCTCGTCATGTTATCCATTCCGTCCTCCGTTCCGTCTCATACACGCAATCCGCCAGCTTCCTAAATTCCATTCTTTATCTATTTGGTTATCCACTTATGTCATTATCTTTGAGAGTATATTCCTCCCTCCACATACATTCCGAGTACCCGCATTCCTATTCACTATTCCGCCTTCTATTTCATTACTCTATTAATTATTTCCGCACTTGTAGAAAACTATATAAATCATGTAAACTCGTTTGTTAAGAATTATCCTCATTACTCGTTATCACTCTCCGTGTGCGCTCGCTCTTCCCTCGCAAAACAATAGGTTATGAGCCCCGTGCTCTAAACTAAGCGCACCAATCTCTCGATAACTTCAAGCTCTATACTTGGACCCTTCACGGATCACGGCGACAATACGTCGGCATTACGCCCGTAGGCCATTACTATCAGAAATTATTCTTAGATCTTTTTATTAGATCACTATGTCTACTACTTCCACACCTGCCACCGTCGCTGCGGCAACTTCAAGTGCGTCCGAACCTTCGGGCACTTACCGAATCGACCCATTACAGGGAGCCAAGAACTACATTACTTGGCGCGTTCAAATCTCGGACATTCTCATGGACATGGGTCTGTGGGATTACACATCCGGTGATATTGCTAAACCTACAGACGCAAAACTACTTGCCGATTGGACAAAGAAGGATCGGAAGGCCCTTACGGCCATTCGACTCCGCGTTTCAAACGCTATGATGGCGCATGTGATTTCCGCCGCTACCTCGAAGGATGCCTTCGATACTCTTGCCAATGTATTCAACAACGAAGGCGTGGTAGCGCTGATTGTTCTCCGTCGTCGTTTCCTCCGATATTCCATAACAGAAGGTTCTGATCTTGAGGAAGAAATCCGGAAAATCAAGAGCCTGTGGCAAGAGATCAATCTCATTCAAACAACAAAGATCTCCGACAACGAACTTGCCTCCGTTATCCTAACCGCCTTACCGCCCACTTGGGACCCTTTGATCGCTTCCATCTCGCTTGACAACACGCTAACTTCCGCTAATATCATTGGTCGTATACTACAGGAAGAAGGCCGTCGAAAGGAGCGATCAACTTCTGAAACGACCCTGTACGCGAATACTAAGCGTTGCATCAAATCCAAATTCCGATCAGGCGTTTTTTGCCATGGCTGTGGAAAAGAAGGCCACATCAAACCTGAATGTAGGAAGGAGGCGAAGAAGAATGAAGAAAAGGAAAAGGAGAAAGGAAAGAAGGAGAAGGATAGGAAAGGGGATAAGGGCAAAGGACGAAGAAATTATTCTCACGTCGCGGAGAAAGACGACGATTCAGATGACGCGGACGAATATACTTTCATCGCCGAAGAGGAATCATTCCCCGCATCAGATTCAATCTGGCTTGCTGATACCGGTACGACATCACATATCGTTTCTGATCGATCCCTATTTGTTAGCTACTCGCCGGTATCAAGCGCGATCCACGGCGTCGGGAACTGCACTAGTCTCGGCCGAGGCGATGTTTGCATCATTTTCAATACCAACCACGGTCCTGTGCCTATCGTCCTCAAAGACGCACTCCACGCGCCTACCATGAAATACAATTTGATTTCGCTTGGACGGCTTACCAGCTCCGGTCTTTCCTACGAGGGGAATGGAAAACACCTCCTCATCAAAAATGGAACCAAATTGATTGGACGCGGTGTCAAGTCCGGTTACCTATACCGTATGGATGTTAAACCCGCTTCCGCGGTAAGCATGATCGCTGATGCAGCTCGATCGTGGTATGAGTGGCACTGTGCCCTTGGCCACCTTAACAAGAAACAGCTCAAAGAAATGCACAATGATGGATTAGTCGCTGGAATGGACGTCGATACCTCATCGGACGAAAATTTCACGTGCGAAGTTTGTATTCAAGCTAAGCATCCTCGCGCGCCTTTTCCAAAGGAGACCTCGCGCAAGATTTCTAAGATCGGCAAATTGATCTTCACAGACATCTGGGGTCCAGCGTCACGTCTATTCATGGAAACCATGATCACGTTTACAGACGGAAAAACAAGATTTGTTTGGACATTCTATATGAAGGACCGTGACAAAACGGCTGCCAAAGTCGAGGAATTAGATGCGTGGATTGAGAACCAACTGAATTACTGCATCAAGGTTCTCCGGGTAGACAATGCCAAGGAATACGTCTCAGGCGCAACAAAATTATACACAGAGAAGCGCGGCATTCAAATTGAACCAACATCGCCCTATTCTCCAGAATACAACAGCGTTTCCGAACGACTTAATCAAACTCTCGTTGAACGTGCCCGCGCTATGCTAATTGGTCACGAACTTCCGAAGTTTCTATGGGAAGATGCGACATCTTACGCCGCATTTCTCAAGAACTGATCTCCTACCCGAGCTCTCCAAGGAAAAACGCCATATCAAGCGCTCCGATCAAAGAAGCCAAATCTTTCTGGAATACACGAGTTTGGAACCGATTGTTGGGTGCGCGTCAACGTTCGCACGTCAAAGCTCAACGCCCAGTCCATCAAACGCAAATTTGTTGGCATCAGGGAATCCACCGTAGGGTGGAGATATTACGTACCTGAAACAAGACACATTCTCACGTCAAGGGAAGTGATCTTTCCAAAGGAAACCGAACTTACGACGCCTGTAGTTGAGACCTCCTCCGGTGGGGGAGAATTTACAGGCAGCGCCGCTCCCTCCTACAACGGTCACGCCACCTGTTGTAATCAAGCCCTTTTCGGTCTCACCTCCGCTCGCTGTCACACGTCCACGACGCAATATCGAACACGTTGATTATCTTAAAGTGAATGACGGCGTTCAGAAATCGCTGCGCGCAATGTCTGCAAAGACAACGCGATCAAAGATCGCATCCGAACCCGAACCCCTAGTTCAGGGGGAGATCTCCGATTCGCAAGGTACAATCATGGAGACGGAAGCTAACTTGTGCTTCGCCGCTCTCAATCCCGACACACCTCAAACAGTCGATGAAGTCAGAACACGTTCCGACTGGCCGTTCTGGAAAGAGGCCATGGATAAGGAGATGGATCAGCTGAAGAAGCTAGGAACCTATACGGTTGAAGACCTCCCAGCCGAACACAAGGCAGTCGGCTGTCGTTGGGTATTCGCCATCAAACGCGATTCTAATGGAAACATTCTCAAATACAAGGCGAGACTTGTAGCGCAAGGGTTCTCTCAGATCCCTGGCCAAGATTTCTTCGCCACTCACGCTCCTGTCTTACGCTTGGAAACCTTTCGCACGCTTATCGCCATCACCGCTCGACTCAACCTTGAACTTCATCAAATTGATGTCATCGGTGCCTATCTCAACTCTCCTCTACAGGAACAAATCTACATGCGCCAAGCTCCGGGATATGAAGATGGTACTTCCCGTGTCTATCGCCTTCACAAAGCGCTTTACGGACTCAAACAAGCTGGTCGCGCTTGGCGCCTCGAACTCGACCGAGTTTTACTCAACTCAATGGGATTTACTCGTTCCCAATCTGATCCATGCCTTTACTATCGATTCCAGGAGTCCACTCTCACTCTCATTGGCACGCATGCCGACAATTGCCTTGTGGCTTCGTCCGATATCCAGGACATTAGCAAACTGAAACACAATCTCCGGAAGGTTTTTGACATCACCGACCTCGGTGACGCTGCCCTCTATGTCGGCATTCAAATCTCACGAGACCGGCAACTTGGTACAATCAGACTTACTCAAACACACTATGCTGACGCAATCCTATCGCGTTTCGGTATGGAAACTTGCAATCCGGTCTCCACCCCTCTGGACGCAAATGTGTCCCTACCACTTGCTTCCGCTGATGACGACCTCGACGACAACTTCCCCTATCAAGCCGTTATCGGCTCCCTCATGTACTCTGCTGTCGGCACTCGTCCCGACATCGCTTTCGCTGTGCAATCGCTCAGCCAATTCAATTCATTGCACACAGCGACTCATTGCACCGCTGCCAAACACGTCCTCCTCTATCTCAAACGAACAAGAGAACTCGGACTCACCTTTGGCAACACCGCAAATTTCGTTGTTACAGGGTACAGCAACACTGACTGGGGCCAAAGTCGCGTCGATCGTCGATCGACTTCGGGATACGTTTTCCTACTTGGAGAAGGATTGGTTAGTTGGAGTTCGAAGAAACAGAGCACAGTAGCTCTATCGACTATGGAAGCTGAGTATATCGCTCTCGCTCACGCCACTAAGGAAGCTGTCTGGCTTAGGACACTCCTTGAAGAACTTGGATTTTCTTCCAATGGACCAACGTCAATCGCCACTGACAACCTCGCTGCTATATCATTCGCCCAGGACCATCAGTTTCACGCACGCTCGAAACATATCGATATTTGCCACCACTTCGTACGCGAACGCTGATACGCCCGGGAATCGGCTAGGCGCGGAGACCCGGCAGCAGCCCGCCATTTGCGCGGCCCGCGTCATCCTGAGCGGCAAGTCCCTCAACTTTCCCAGCGTCACGAGCACGAGGAGTCCGCCGAGGATCCGAGGACTTGACAAGGAGCAATGCGCCGGAAACATCCGAGGCCGAGGAATCGCACCGAACTCTGCTACACAGACACGCCCCTTTTGCATCGGAGCATGGGCCGGCCAGCCACCAAGTGCTTTGGACACGGGTCGGAACAACGGTAGGAGAAACTTGACGCGCAAACCCCGTTTCAGGAAGGCTCCTATCACGCCACGCTGTGCAACTCTTGGACGGCGCCTCATCACCTGCTCGCGACGGTTGGCGCCTCTTCAGCGCAAGTGCGCGCGCCGCTACTCTGCGTCGACCAACGCTGTGTTCCGCCGGGCGTCGACTCGCTGGGCATTTTTGCCTCCGCAGGCGGAAGTATTCTGCTACCCCGTTTCCTCGCTCTTGTGTTTGGGTTTAGGCCATAGAAGGAAAGGTTTAGGAGAGGGTCTTTAGTATATATATAAAGGTGTTGTTTGTACTGCGCAAGGGGGGGAATCAATCCACACACCAGTTCCCAGAGTATACTTTACACTTTGCGTTCGCGTCGAGGGAGTCTCTTCGCATCCCTAGCTGTAGCCTCTCCTGCGTTGCCTCATTGCGATCTCTTCCACGTTTATGCCCGCGGCGTCCAACAACGACAACCCGCCTCGAGTCTGCCGCTGCTGTCCCACTGTTCCCCATTCACCCACCGGCCGTTGCCCTTTCAGCCCGCGCCCGCGCGAGATTCAACGCCGTTATCCCACCATCCCCGCGCCCACGCCGCCGCCCGAGCCCTCAGCAGCGCCTACGGTCTCCCCTGAGAGACCTACTCCTAAATCACCCTCGCCAGCGTCGTCCGTCGCCTCTGTCGCGGACTCGCTCGATAACTGCTCCTATTGCGACACTCAGAGCGACCATCCAATTCCCCTACGTACAGGACCTTTCGTCCCACTCGACTGCGATTGCCCGCGCGCGCCGCACCCAGATTGCTGGCTATCTCCAGACTTTGAAGGCGAGGGTCACGAGTGCGAACTAGTACAGTTCAATCTTACCAGCTCTACCAACGTCGTCGTTGGCCACGCGTTTGCTTGTAATACGCATCGCCGCTCGGGAGGTGTTGTTCTACACTACCGCCCCCGCGCACAGTCTGCCGAGTCCAATTAACGACGGTTTCACATAGCCTTCCACTGCGACCCGCGCGCTATTAGTTTAACTTTCCCTCACGTTTCCTTCCGACTTCGTTATACTGCGTTTGCTTTTTAACTGCGTTATTTTACTGCGTTACTGCGTTGCGTTTCATCTTCACTGCGTCGAGCTTACTGCGTTCACTTTCACTGCGCCCGCGTTTTACAGCAACTATTTCACCTTCACCAGCAACCGTGTTTTGTGTTCGAGAATCATATTGCGCCTGCGTTTATCTTCTGCGTCCCTCCGCTCGCCGTTTTCCTACAAGCTGCGACATCTCCCGCGCGCTCGCTTGGAGCCGCGCTATAATTCTTTCTCTTTCACCCCGCCGACTTGCCCTTTTTACCCGCGATACGTGTGGTAGTTGCCCGTCTAGCTCCCTTCATATAAACTTTATCACAAAAACCTTGTCGCTCTTTTTAGCACAGGTAAACTAGGACTCTTGGACCACCTCGCATTACTTTAACACTTCCGCGCTTCCACGCCTTTACACTTCTATTGCCACTTCGTGGTTGGTTGTGTTGTCTTTAAGGTTGTTCTTAGTTTGAAGCGTGAGCCAGTGTCTCAACGTCAAGCACATTGGTCATTACTCTTGGCTGACTTTGATTTTGTGTTGCCACACAAGCCTGGCAGTACCATGATACACCCTGATCCTCTCTCTTGTCTTCAATCACATGCTGTCACGGACAAGGAAGACAACAAGGATAAGGTGGTACTGAAATCAGAACATTTCCGGATCCTCGCTACCAGTGCACTCGCCACTGCTTCTTTGGAAGATCTGAGAATGCACAGAGCAAGAAGCAGAAGTCACACAAGCTCTCGCTACCCTTCGAAAGAAGGGTCCTCTCACACTTGTTGGCAGTTTACTTGGATGGGAAGAGCGTGACGGATTCATCTATGACAATGGAAAACTCTACATCCCTGACAATAAGGAGCTCCGTCACAAAATTGTCAAATCTTGCCCTGACACACCCGCGGCTGGTCATCCAGGCAAACACGTTACCATAGAGCTAGTCTCACGTAGTCTGTGTTTTGACGCGGGGGCCTCTGCAGTAGATTCCCGATTTGGACAAAATTCCTGTTTGGGGACGCGCGTCTCCGAGGATCAACGCGTTGTTGAGCGCTTCATTTCTTACGTGCACGCTCAGTGCTCCGCTACTTCAAGTTGCAACTTGTACTCTGTATCTCCATTGTTGCAATATTCCGCGCTACTGTGGCACACTTTCTTATTCCCAGTGAAGACTTTATGCCTCCACACAGCTATGTCTCATCTAATTTGGTTTCCTCTGGTTGTACAGCCTGTTTACTATGTTTCACACTGCTCACAACTTCATACAAGTTTCATAGCGTAACATAGATACCTTTCTCATTTGAATCGCCTTTTGGACAGCTTCTCTCAGACTACTTATATACCAGCCATTTCTGTCTTGGGCACCTCAAAGCATATGATCTACTGTGAGGTGTAAGTACTTTCTCAGACTCTTACTTCAGAATTCTTTTTCATACTACATTGTAGTGAAGACCCATTGTCTAATAGGTGAATACATAAAGTACTTGGATTTGTTTTGAGGTTGACACAGAGTGTCTCTGCGCAGCCTCTCCAATTGAACCACTAGAAAGTGCTGTTTTGTGGCACCTCAAAGCATATAATATACTGTGAGGTGTAAGTACTCTCTCAGACTCTTATATGCAGGTGCGAGCAGTGCTGACGTGATAGGTTGAGTTGCAGAAGGGGAGGCAGCAAAAGACAAGGTAGCAGGGAGCAGTCGAGGGATGGGGACAGGATATGAACAACAAGAGCTACAGCGTCCACAATTTTGATTGACAGCGGAGTTCCCATAAATCTTGTTGATTTGACGTACAATACAAACCCCTTGTACATGTGCGGCAATGATGAGCCAGAGAGAGATGTTGTTACTCCACAGGGACGAGCTGATGGTACACTCAACTTTCTGAGAGAATTTCTTCCCTGGTACGTCAGAGTCTTGTACATAGTCTGAGCCCTTCAGCAGCCGAGCGTCGGGATGTGGCCTTTGCAGATATGCGCATATAGGCTCTATCTCGGTCTTCTTGATATAGACATACGCTGTCCCATGCCGATGGCGTCCGCGTGACGTGCGTCCAATCTTTTGAATCATTGAGGCAGCACTCGAGGGCGTCGGGAAGCAAACCACTCAGTCAAAGTCCTGAATATCCATACCAACACCAAGGACATCAGTTGCAACGTAATTTGCTGTCCGTCTATCCTCCAAACATGCGTATAGGTCTACAGAAGTTTTGTGCTTGCAATCTGGGCAATGGAGGGGATGTACGTGCCGAATGACGGTGGTCTTTCGTGGCTGCAACCGTGGCAAAAGTAAGGCGCGTAGGTATCTGACGACTTTATGGCCTTGACCAATGGTCTCGCAGTACAGCAAGGTCTTGTCAATATCCGCAACCACTACAGCGTTGACTGGGACCAGCCAATCAAGGTCACAGAAAGAGTCGGTCGTATGGGTATATTGAATGGTGCGCATCACGATGTCAACGTTTTTGCATTCGCAGTCCCGGCGTTCCAAGAAGAATTTGCCGTTTTGGAAGCCTAATGCTTTGGTGATGACGTCTGTCTGTTGATTAGGTAGACGTGCTGTCCAAGGTGGAAGCCAAGGTATTGTCCTTTGAATTTCCCCGTACGCCTTCCAAAAGTCCACCCCCCATTTGCCCACTAGGTGACATTCATCAACGACGAACAAAGCCAGACGTTTGCGGACGTTGATACGCCCGGAAATCGGCTAGGTGCGGAGACCCGGCAGCAGCCCGCCATTTGCGCGGCCCGCATCATCCTGAGCGGCAAATCCCTCCACTTTCCCAGTGTCACGGGCACGAGGAGTTTGCCGAGGATCTGAGGACTTGTCAAGGAGCAGCAACGCGCCGGAAACATCCGAGGCCGAGGAATCGCACCGAACCCTGACACACAGACACGCCCCTTTTGCATCGGAGCATGGGCCGGCCAGCCACCCAGTGTTTCGGACGCGGGCCGGACCAACGGTAGAAGAAACTTGACGCGCGAACCCTGTTTCAGGAAGACTCCTACCACGCCACGCTGTGTAACTCCTGGACGGCGCCCCATCACCTGCTCGCAACGGTTGGCGCCTTTTCAGCGCAAGGGCGCGCGCCGCTACTCCGCGTCGACCAACGCTGTGTCCCGCCGGGCGTCGACTCGCTGGACATTTTGCTTCCGCAGACGGAAGTAATCTGCCACCCTGTTTCCTCGCTCTTGCGTTTGGGTTTAGGACATAGAAGGAAAGGTTTAGGAGAGGGTCTTTAGGGTATATAAAAAGGTGTTGCTTGTACTGCGTAGAAAAAAAAAATCCCCACCCCAGTTTCCAGAGTTCACTTTACGCTTTGCGCTCGCGTCGAGGGAGTCTCTTCGCGCCCATAGCTGTAGCTTCTTTTGCGTTGACTCACTGCGACTTCTTTCACGTTTATGTCCGCTGCGTCTACCAACGACAACCCGCCTCGAGTCTGCCGTTACTGTTCCACTGTTCCCCACCTACCCGACGGTCGCTGCCCTTACCGCCCGCGCCCGTGCGAGGTTCTATGCCGTTACCCCATCATCCCCGCGCCCACGCCGCCGCCAGAACCCTCGGTAGTGCCTACAGTCTTCCCTGCGAGATCAACCCCTAAATCACCCTCGCCAGCGTCGTCCGTCGCCTCCGTTGCGGACTTGCTTGATAACTGCTCTTACTGCGACACTCAGAGCGATCACCCAATTCCCCTACGTTCAGGACCTTTCGTCCCGCTTGACTGCGATTGCCCGTGCACACCGCACCCGGATTGTTGGCTGTCCCCAGACTTTGAAGGCGAGGACCACAAGTGCGAACTAGTGCAGTTCAATCTTACCAGCTCTACCAACGTCGTTGTTGGCCACGCATTCGCCTGCAATACGCATCGCCGCTTGGGAGGTGTTGTTCTACACTACCGCCCCCGAGCGCAGTCTGTCGAGTCCAATTGACTGCAATCTCACATAGCCTTCCGCTGCGACTTGCGCTCCATTAGTTTATCTTTCTCTTACGTATCCTTGCGGCTTCGTTATACTGCGTTTGCTTTTAACTGCGTTATTTTACTGCGTTACTGCGTTGCGTTTCACCTTCACTGCGTCGAGCTTACTGCGTTCACTTTCACTGCGCCCGCGTTTTACAGCGACTACTTCATCTTCACCAGCGACCGCGTTTTATGTTCAAGGTTCATATTGCGCCTGCGTTTATCTTCTGCGTTTCTCCGCGCGCCGTTTTCCTACAAGTCGCAACATCTCCCGCGCGTTCTCTTTGAGCCACGCTATAACTCTTTCGCTTTCACCGCGCCGACTTGCCCTTTTACCCGCGATACGCGTGGTAGTTGCCCGTCCAACTCCCTTCATATAAACTTTATCACAAAAACCTTGTTGCTCTTTTAGCACAGGTAAAACTAGGACTCTAAGACCACCTCACACACTTTAACACTTCTGCGCTTCCACACCTTTACACTTCTATTGCCACTTCGTGATTGGTTGTGTTGTCTTTAAGGTTGTTCTTAGTTTGAAGCGTGACTCAGTGTCTCAACGTTTGCGTCCTCCACGAAGACCTTGAATTGCTTCGTTTGTAGCATCTCGGGAGACATGAGAATAATGCGGTAGTGTCCTGCACGAGCTTTCTTCCACAGGTCTCGCCTAGCCATTGGAGGAAGATCCACGTTTGCAAGGGTAACAGAGTCGAGAGCCTCGGAGTTGAGTGCTACGGCGGAGATGTTCAGATTGGAGAGAGTTCTGACCTGTAATGCGGTATAGGTCAGCAAACAGAATAAGGGCAAATAATGAAACTCACCATGTCGTCCTCCAGTGCGTTGGTTGGCGCAATGACTATCGTCATTGTGTCTGGTCTCATGAGCGAGTACGTGTAGAAGATGGCCAACTTGCCATCACCCGTCGCAGAGATGACCAGCCCATGCTTGCCCATCAAAAGCTTGGCCAATGGCTTGAGCTGGAGATCGATGTTCGGCTCCCACGGGAGCTTCGGACGCAGTCGCTCTTGTAGCTGCGCAATTCCCTCAGGTGTATGCCAGTCATACTGTCCCCGCGTCGACCAGTCGGACATTGTTGTTGGTGCAGGCATCAGGACAAGAATAGGTGGAGGAAAAAAATTGTATTTGAGACTATATGGTAATTGCCAACATATATAGATATGCGTAGCTGGTGGCCGTGGGTTGAGGAAGGATAGCGAGAACAACGCGTCGTGCTGGAGAGCAAGAGCAACACGTCGTGCTGGATGGCAGATCCAGATCTCAACGCGGTAAACAAGATCACAAGACCCCGTAATAGCCGCTGAAACACCTACTGCAAAAGGGGGGTGAAACAGACGCAGACGTCAGACAGAGATCCTGAGGCACAAAGGTTGAACGCCCATCTCAGACAGAGATCCTGAGGCACGAAGGTTGAACGCCTGTCTACTCTGCCTCGGGGAGACTAGTCTCACGGCAATATTGGTGGCCAAAGATGAATGCCTTCATAGAGACTTATGTACTAGGCTGCAATCACTGTCAACGCTATAAGTCAGCTCCGCACCCAAAAGCAGTACTACAGCCTCAGGAAACTTCAGCAGGACCTTGGGAACACGTTGGAGTGGATCTCATCACTCAGCTACCACCCTCTAAGGGATTTGATTCAACTGCGGTCTACGTCAACCATTACTCCAATCAAACGCACATCATCCCTACCACTACTAAGGTCAACGCTGAGGAAATTGCCAATCTACACTACAAAGAAGTATTCTGACTTCAGGGCATTTCCAAGAAGATGTTCTCTGACTGAGGACCCCAGTTTGCAGTGCGCTTGATGCGTGCGCTCTATCACCGCCTAGGCATAGAGACTGTTTTTACGGCTGCCTATCATCCACAAGGAAATGGCAAAGTCAAACACAAAATCCAGGATAATGAACAGTATCTGCGTCTATTCTGTCAGCAACAACAAGACGACTGGGTCGATCATATGCCGGCGGCTGAGTTTGCAATCAATTCGCAAATACATGCGGGTAACTCCCAAACACCGTTTGAAGTCATCCACAGATATGCCCCGACTTCACCATACCAGTTGGCAAGCGAAGCAATATCCCTTCACTCAGTGAGTGCCTTGACAATATGGCTCAAGTACGCAAAGAGACTGAACCAGCTCTTTGTCTAAGCAAAGAAAAGATGAAGCAACTCTACAAATCTGAGAAGCAATCTCCACGCGTCTTTCAGGTGGGCAACATGATCTGGCAGAACACTAAGAACATCCAGATTCACCAGGCTACCCCTAAACTCAGTCCTCAACAACTCAGCCCGTATAAGGTCATCGAACACATTGGCAATCTCAACTACAAACTCAATCTACCTGGCTATCTCCGAATCCACCCTGTCTTCCACATCAACTGTCTAAGTCCCTGGCACGACAACGGCAAAGATGTACCTCCACCTCCTGATCCTATCGTCATAGAAGGAGAAGAACAGTACATTGTCGGAAAGGTGCTAGACAGCAGACTACACGGACAATGGAAGAAACTGCAATTCCTTGTCCAATGGGAAGGGTATTCAGACGGACACAATAGCTGGGAACTGGTTGAAAACCTCAAGAATAGTCAAGAAGCAATTGACGACTTCTACAAAGCGAACCCCGGAGCGCCCTGGGTCATCAAAGCTTCACTCTTTGCGCATCTCCACTCGCAATTTTGGGAATTCAATACCCAGACCGACCCCGTTTTCCTTCGCACAATTTATCCATCTACATATGATATGAAGGCAAACACATCGGTCTGGATATCTCAAGAACATCACACTGACGGGTAACGTCGAGTCAACAACACCAGAAGGGGAGAAACTTCCTAGCATCCTTCTGACTAGACAATGGGTGCAATCCTGCTGAATCCCTGTAGACAGGTGGCAGACTGTTGTGGATGGCTCGACTAGCCCTTAATTTTCACAATTTACCTCTTGGTTTTATCTCTACAACCTGGGGCTACAACCCAGTTGCAATCCTCTCTGCACAAACTCCTTTGCATGGCTAATAAGCGCCCGTATCACGTGGCTTAGACGCTCTACATGGTCACGTTACTTGCTACTATGTCAGACTGGCATGTGACTTAGCTTAAGTAAGACCACATGGCTGCAAACACATGGCTCAGCCCATAGCTAGGGTTTGATGTCATAGATACCGTTGACATGGACTCTTTTTGTTCTTTCCCTATTGTTCTCTTTATGGAAGGATGTTCACACGGGTGTGGAAATGGAATTACGACTCCTGAAGAATGAAGAAGAATTGTTTCAGTTCGCGCCAGTGCATTGATGCTTTTTCAGATGTGACCTTTTTGTCCCCCAAACTGTGGGAATTTGATGGGGTAATACATGCGGTAATAAATTTTGTAACAGTGTGGTGTAATGATTTGATGGTGTTTCATTTGCTTTTTTATTCAGTCTACAAATGCGTGTGATGAGCTGAATCTCCCATCAAAAATCTGTTTTTGTATTTTGTATTGAACACATGTACATGAATAGACACAAATTTTACATCATCAGATATTCCTGCCCCTCAGCAACACACAGACATAAAAATCTTCTTGGATGAACCTAATGTTGGGGACATACAGTCAATATACTGATAAAAGTTGCTCAGACTCCGTTTGAAACCCCGCTGATCTTTTTCTTGCAGGTTATCACATGATTTTTGGCTATCCGGTTTGTACCAATCACATAGTTTGCAAGCGGCTGCCACCGCATTGGGCCAATTTCCCCTCTCACTGATGGCAAAACCTGTAATGGTCAGTGGGTGACACTCTGCCAACTTCACTCCAGAGATAAACCTGATTTAGGGAAATCAGAACTTCCAAATGTCCCAACCTTGTGAAATGTGCGTTTGTCATCCACTCTGCAATTTCAAGTACACTTGGCTGGCTTACAGGCAATCTTCCTTTGTTGCATGCGTGACTCAGTGGCAATATTGTCTGTTGGCTAGATATGTTTCTCTTTCCCTCTACATGTAGTCGCGTACCTTGACTATTGGGCGATAGCACAGACTTGGATGAGGGTTTGTACTGTGAGTGATCTGTCCGCAAATTGCAATCATCAGTGCAAGGTCTTGCGTAACGTGACTGTTCACAAGCACTCACAATACCAGAACACAGTCCTGAGTTGCAAATTGTAGGACAACAGGGCGAGGACGTGAGTGCTGAAGGTCAATGTGGACTGCGCACACCGGCTCCCACGACCAACACGTTGTCGAGAGTCAAATGACTGGTGCTGCAGGCAAAACGCTTACAACTAGTAGAGCAGAAAGTTGGGTTGGACACGCAGAGCACATGAATTTTCAAGAAAAATGTTGGCGTACAGTACAGAATTATTGGATCACCACCCTCTCCTCTCCAGCACGGCCAACTTGTTGCCTTCTACATACTCGAGCACCCACCACGGCTTCATTGGTTCCAGCTTCAATGCACCTACATTGAATTTCCACTTCTCAAACGCAGGTATCACCGCCATCCTCACCCAAGAACTCTTCAGGAAGCCAGTCGCCTCCCACGCGTTCATCCCAACGCCGTCCTGAATCTCAACAATAGCGTGCGTGATCGAGCAGTCAGTAGTGATGGATGTTGGAGAGATGTCCTCTGTTTTGTCGTACACCCAGTCGTAAGCAAGGGGAGGTGGGCGGACGCCAAGGTCAGGGAAATACGGTGGTGCGTGGGTTTGTTGGAAAAGCGAGGCGCCGGTTTGAGCGGCAAGGTTGGATATGTGAACCTGCACTACGCATGGGCATTGATGCTCAGAACAAAACAAAAGAAGAGAGAGATAAAATGCTCACCGGCTTGTCTATTGGCGTACATCTCATTGAAACGCACGAGCACTTTGCCTCCTGGGTAGTTGTTGATTGACAAGACGGAGAATATAACCGTAAGGAGACAATTGAGCACAGGACAGCCCACGACGAGGAGAAATGCGAGACGGCCAAACAGGCTGCTCTTCTCCTGGGAAATGCTACCAATGTGAATACATTAAAGCCAAATACGGGGTAAGGGGCACTCGTAGATCCATGTAGCACTGCGTGCATCAGCAATGTTTAATATCTATATCCTCATTGTTGGCTCACCTCATTGACTTCGGAGCGCGTGTAATCACACTTACATCCTCTTTTGATAATGGCACGCAGAAACACGTGTTGAGACACTGAGTCACGCTTCAAACGAAGAACAACCTGTAAGACAACACAACCAACCACGAAGTGGCAATAGAAGTGTAAAGGTGTGGAAGCGCGGAAGTGTTAAAGTGGGCGAGGTGGTCTTAGAGTCCTAGTTTTACTTGTGTTAAAAAGAGCGACAAGGGTTGTGATAAAGTGTATGTGAAGGGAGCTAGGCGGCAACTACCACGCGTATTGCGGGTAAAAGGCGCAAGTCAATGCGGTGAAAGCAAAAGAGTTTTAGCGCAGCTCAAAGAGAACGTGCAGGAGACGTCGCGACTTGTAGTAAAACGGCGCGCGGAGAGACGCAGATGGTAAAGGCAGGCGCAATATGAATCTCGAATACAAAACGCAGTCGCTGGTGAAGATGAAGAAGTCGCTGTTAAACGCGGGCGCAGTGAAAGTGAACGCAGTAAGCTCAACGCAGTGAAGGTGAAACGCAACGCAGTAACGCAGTAAAATAACGCAGTTAAAAGCAAACACAGTATAACAAAGCCGAAAGGAACCGTAAGAGACAGACAAACTAACGGAGCGCGAGTCACCGAATAAGACTATGTGAGATCGCAGTCAATTTGACTCTACTGACTGTGCGCGGGGGCGGTAGTGTAGAACAACACTTCCCGAGTGGCGATGCGTATTGCAAGCAAATGCGTGACCAATGACAACGTTGCTAGAGCTGGTAAGATTGAACTGTACTAGTTCGCACTCGTGGTCCTCGCCTTCAAAGTCTGGAGACAGCCAACAATCTGGGTGCGGCGCGCGCGGGCGATCACAGTCGAGCGGGACAAAAGGTCCTGAGCGTAGGGGAATTGGGTGGTTGCTCTGGGTGTCGCAATAGGAGCAGTTATCAAGCAAGTCCGCAACGGAGGCAACAGACAATGCTGGCAAGGGTGATTTAGGAGTAGATCTCTCAGGGGAGGCCGTAGGCGCTGCTGAGGGTTCTGGCGGCGATGCGGGCCGCGCGAATGGCGGGCTGCTGCCGGGTCTCCGCGCCTAGCCAATTTCCGGGCGTATCATTCTCCCCCCAACTAAAATCCAAACCGTCCCTGGTTCTTGCGTGGCAAGTCGAACCGTGGGAACTCTGACCACGAGGATCCTTGTGCTATTGTGTCGTTGGACTTCAACTTTTTCGCCCTCTCTTCCTCTGCTTCTCTGCATCTGCTTCCGCCCTCTTCCTCTAACTCTGCTTCCGCCTTCTCCTATCATCAGCCCAAGCCTCCTCTTCTCGTCGCATCGCTCCCCGTCCAGCCGCTCGCCGCATCCGCTCTCCACTTCGCACCATGACCGCCCGCGTGGGCCGAGGCCCAACTCCTCCACCACTTTCTCCTGCTGAGCAGCTGCTTGCTGTGCGCGAGCAGCTCGAGGCGTCCGCTGCTGTCCTAGACTCGGTCCTGCGGATACGTGCCAATCTGACTGGCGGGTGGGTTGCGGAGGTGATAGAGATCTTTGTAAGTACCCTGGTCCGTGCTACCCTATCTCTCATTCACCCTCCCTTCTAGCAAGCATACGAGGATGTGTCTCCTCTCTGTGAGGACCAGGGCACCAACCTCGCCTTCCTCAACCTGTTCTCGTCGTTCGCCGCCCAAGAACACCGTGTCCGCCTGCCGCAAGCCCAGCAGGTCACCCTCCGCAACGCCCTTTGGCCTCTCTGGCACAGCGTCAGCACCCACCTCCGCCAAGTGTCCTACGTTGAGGCCCTCATCGTTGAGCTCCTGCTCAAATGGGACTGGTGGGTCGGCGACTGGCCCAAGCACGAAGCCGACCTGGACGCTGAGGGTTCTGCTGACAACCAGCAGTCTTTGGTTTTCAAGTTGCGGTCCTCTAGTGTCGCGCAAGGGCCCGAGCTCGTTTTGATTGAGCTCACGGACAAGGACGAGGACAAGGCGCAGCCGCGTCCTCCGCTGAAGCGCAAGAGGGCAGTCTCTTCTGCCTCTCTCGAGGTGAGGGCCTGTCCACCGGCCAAACAACTTTCTCAGGCGCAGCAAGACCAGCTGCAAGGCGTGGGTCCCAACCTGCTCACCAGCAAGGAGTGGCGCAACCTGCCCACTCACTGGACCGCAACCACGGTCACTCTCGGCGAGAGCCGGGTGCGTCCTCTCTCTCTCTCTCTCTCTGTCCTCCGCTAACTTCCTTGTCCTTTCTAGTGCGACTACGGCAAGGAAAAAGACGTTGAGCGGTGCCACCGTCCAAGCAACGGTACCTGATTGTTCCGCTGTCTCCCCTGTGGAGACATCAAGCACGCCTGCCAGTTCAACAGCAAACCTTTCGACGAGGTCGCGCCGGACGTCGCCCAGACGCAGGAGGAAGTTGAAGTCATCGACGAGGAGCCGGCCGCCCCTCTCTCCGCCTCTTCTGTCGCCACCTCCCGCCCTCAGGTCGCCGCGTCTGTCGCTTCTGACACCAAGGGCAAAGGTAAGGCCCCCGCTTCTCCTCCTCGCGTCGCCGCCGCAGGTCCCAGCGGCCTCAGAATGGACGTGGTGGTCTCCCCTCTGCAACCTGAGCTGCGTCGCCCCCAGGACGCCCGGCCTCCCTCTCCTCACCCTCCGCCCATCGCCTTCAACATCGACGATGTCCTCGAGGAGGTACCTGGACGATCCGCAGAGCTCCCTGGCGGCGCTCCTCCCGCTCCCGCCTCTGCTCGCGTTACCAACCAGGTGGTACTTCAACAGTACCTCTCGGCCCTCGAGACCGAGCTCGGCGCCGTCCTCGGTCGGCTCACTATTGAGGAGGCGCGGATGACCGCGTTGCACACCAACGCTGCACTCTACAAGGCCAAGATCCTGGCTGCGCGGCGTGAGCTGGAGCAGGTGATTGCTGAGGAGGCCGCTCTCTTTGCTGGTCCATCGCGCCGGTAGGGGATCCGTGGGATGTTGCTGTGGTTGTTTTTTTTCTTTGCTATGCTATACTACTCGTTGCCCTGTACTAGTTGTTCTGCAATGAACTGTTTTCGCCGCCTCTTTTATGAGTAAAAAGAGAAAATTCAGAAATAAAATGAATAAAGCAAAGAATGAATGAATAAAATGCGAGGCTTGGGTGTGAGGCACATGTGTATCCCTCCCCCCAACTAATAAATTTGCCCTGCCCTCAGGGCGCAGGCGCCGAATATGTGAAAAAAAATTGTTAGCGCAAGCAATCATGGAATCACCGCGTGCAAAAATGGTAGTCCAAAAGATATGAAAGAGAAATACGCGAGACGAAGCAAAGAAAAAATGGAAACATATAATATAAAATTACAACTCATCGTCGAGTGTGTTGCGCCTAGGCGTCGAGTGCCTCCGCCGGCTCTTCTTTGTCTTCTGCCACGTGTGTGTCGCCTAGCGGCTCGTCTTCATTGTTGTCGCCTTGCGACTGCGACGCCTCCATCTCCTTGAGCCGTTCTAAAGTGATCTCGGCAAAGCCGGCTGGCAAGGGAATTTCAGCGCGCGCGAGATATGGAATGACTCTAAAGGCTGCCACTGGCCGGTCCAACACCGCGCCGTCCAACTTGCAGAGAACGTAAGCTCCTCCCCTATTTCTGGCGACCACAATTAGCGGTCCGAGATACCACGCGCGCATCTTGTGGTTCAAAGCCTTCTCGATTGCGGTGTTGCGGATTAGTACGAGCGATCCTCTCTTGAAGTTGAAGTTGCGGATGGTATGTATGTGCTCGACCTCGAACCGCTGCGCCGCCTTAGTGCGCGACTCCATAACCTTGTCTCGTAGCGCGACCAGATGCTCCCGACGCTTTTGTAGCGCGATCGCTCGCCGACTGATAAGGTCCTCGGTAGACAACACCGAGTCCGGCGCCGGCTGTAGGTAGGTTGCTTCTACGATGTCGAGCGGAATTATTGGATGCGTGCTGGTAACTGCAAAGTAGGGGGAACAGCCCATCCGTTTGCGCGTTGTGATCCGTTCCGACCAGAACACCGATGCCGCGACCTGTAACCATCGACTCACATCCCCATCCGCCGCCTTATAGAGAGCCTGGCAAACATCGTAGTGAGCTCGCTCGACCTGGCCATTCGCTCGCGAGTTGTAGCCGCTGATTCGGATGTGATGAATATGGTAACGCTTGCCAAGGTATTTGATCGCGTTGATGAACGCGCCACCGTTGTCCGAGACTATTTCCAATAGCGCGCCCCAGCAACAGAGAATGTCGGTGAAAATCCAATCGCCTGTCGTTTTCCCAGTCTCGGAGCGAAGAGCGCGGTGTCATGGATGGCCTGACTAGCCCTTAATTTTCGCAATTTACCTCTTGTTTTTATCTGTAAAACTCCGGGCTGCAGCTCAGTTGCAACCTTCTCTGCATACACTCCCTTTTCACGTCTATTAAGCGCCCGTATCACGTGGCTTAGATGCTCCACACGGTCACATTACTTGCTACTACGTCACATTGGCATGTGACTTAGCTTAAGTAAGACCACATGGCTACAAGCACATGGCTCAGCCCATAGCTAGGGTTTGATGTCATAGATACTGTCCACATGGGCTCCTTATTGTTCTTTCCTTATTGTTCTCTTTATGGAAGGATGTTCTCACAGGTGTGGCAATGGAATACAATAGCTGGTCTCCTTTTGGACAGATTCTCTCACGGGTAGAGTTCTTGGCAAGGTCTAGACAATAGCTATTGTTCTCCTTTAGGTAGTTCTTTTGTTCTTTGTTCACATGGCTTCTTGCAAAGCCTGCCCTCAACATGGTCTGTGCGCAGGTCCCTGAAGTCTATATAAGCAGCTACCTGTACGCTCCTAGCCCCCATCTCGACCTCTTGGTCTTTACTGGGCTAGGTAAGCAAACCCCTCCTGTACTACATAGCTAGTAGTACCCAATACTAATTTGGTCTTTACTGGGCTAGCAACTTGAACAAAGTCTGATAGCTGGTGAAAGCATTGTGCTCTACGCCTGCCACCACCTCCTCGTCGTTTTCCACTCCGTGTCCCTTTTAGTTGCGTCCAGCTTCGTCTCCGTGACACGCGGAACTCCGGCCAATGCGTGATTGAACAGCGCCCATGTACCACATACTTGAAGCCCCCAGACGCTGGCAGGTGCATAGTGTCCATGTATACTTTTGCAAAGAGCGGCGCTGGTTGTTGGACTGTCGGAGGAAGCAGAATCTACTGCTTCTGTCGCATCTGACATATATGACAAGTCCTGATGTACCACGCAATATCCGCTAAGTGAAACGGCCACCAAAAATGCTCTGACACCATCGCGGCCGTCACGAAAACTTCTCGATGAGCGGCGCCGTCGTGGCAGTCGCGAAGTACCTTCATGCGGTTGGCTGGCCATACAACTAGCTTATGCGCTCCCGTGGCATCCCGTCAGAAGAGCCGTCCCCCGTCTCTAAAGAACAGAGTCGCGTATCAGAGGAACGCCTGCAGCTCCTTTTCTCCCATACCCTCCGGCGTTTTGAGCGTCTCGTGAAAGCGCGGGATGGCCTCTAACTTACTATCCGTGTCCACCGCCTTTTTGGTGCAAGGGCACACGCTGTACTCCAGGCCCGGACCTGGACCATTGTCAATAGGGTCGTAGATGTAGGCCGTCGCGGTCGAGGAATTAGGAACCGCCAGTCGCAGTCGCGGTGCTCTTGCTAGCAAGTGCATAGTAAGGAAGCATGGTCCAATTGGCTCGTTGTCGTCATCTTCAGGTACTTCTTGGTTGCCTTTCTGAGGTGGTCGTCGTGAGAGACCATCTGGCCCATGTTTATCGCCCGGCACGTGTACGAGCTTGAAGTGGAAGGTCATAATGGCTGCAATCCAGCAATAGATTGACGCGGACGGTGCCAGGTCAGGATTCTGTAGCATACCCTTGATGTGCTGCGCGTCGACTTCCAGAACAAGGTTTTGTACGCCTAAGATGTATAGCTTCAACGCCTTGAGGGTTTAATACACGCCGTAGAGCTCCAATTTTGGCTGCGAAAAACGGGCTTCCCTCTCGTTAAGGGTTATGGAGCCAAAGCGACTATAATACCAAATCTTGGGGTTGTTTTTGTCGCACTGGGCCAGCAGGAAACCGATCGCGAGATACGACATATCCAGAGCTAAGATGACCGGGGACACGGAGGAATAGTTGATAGTGCGAAGTGCCGGCGAGTGGATTACCACCTGTTTTAAGTTGTCTTGCGCTTTCTCCTGGTCAGGTCCCCATTCAAATTCTACGTCTGTCGCGGAGCGACTGCTGATAGACTGATAAACCCTAAACAAGGGTGAAGTAGATGTGAGGGGGAAGAGGAAGGGGATCTCCAACGACGACAGCAAGGTCAAAGTCGATGATAAGCAGGCAAGCAGGCACAGAGGCCGGATACTGGCAGTGCAAATGACAAAGTTAATATTATGCTTATACTAGGTTACATGGAGTAACTCACCTGGCAGTGCAAATGACGAAGAGGTCAAGATGCAGAACCAGGGAGGGTAAGGGGTACTATATATACTGGGTCTGGGTGGTCTGTGCACCAGTTCCCACACTAGGGACTGGAGTAACTGTGGGACTGGAGTAACAATAGAACAATAAAGAACCAGGGTAACTGTCAAGGACCTGAGTAACTGTCAAGGACCTGAGTAACTGTCAAGGACCAGGGTACGTAGAACAATAACAGGATAAGAACAATAGAACAATAAGACCTGGGGGAATCCCTGGGGAATCCCCATCAATGGAAGAGGAACAATAGAACAATAGCCTAGGTTGATCTGGAACCGCTCCAGACTGAGTCTAGGGTTTGGGTCTGGACTATTGATAAATAAGGCAGGATGTCACGTGACCCGGGTTAGGGTTAGGTCCGGTAACACTCCTAGCTGGAAAATAAGCGCTCTAGATAGGCGCCCAAGTGTCATGGATAGCCTGACTAGCCCTTAATTTTCGCAATTTACCTCTTGTTTTTATCTGTAAAACTCCGGGCTGCAGCTCAGTTGCAACCTTCTCTGCACAAACTCCCTTTTCACGTCTATTAAGCGCCCGTATCACGTGGCTTAGACGCTCCACACGGTCACATTACTTGCTACTACGTCACACTGGCATGTGACTTAGCTTAAGTAAGACCACATGGCTACAAGCACATGGCTCAGCCCATAGCTAGGGCTTGACGTCATAGATACTGTCCACATGGGCTCCTTATTGTTCTTTCCTTATTGTTCTCTTTATGGAAGGATGTTCTCACAGGTGTGGGAATGGAATACAATAGTTGGTCTCCTTTTAGATAGATTCTCTCACGAGTAGAGTTCTTGGCAAGGTCTAGACAATAGCTATTGTTCTCCTTTAGGTAGTTCTTTTGTTCTTCGTTCACACGGCTTCTTGCAAAGCCTGCCCTCAACATGGTCTGTGCGCAGGTCCCTGAAGTCTATATATACTGCTGCATGTACGCTCCTAGCCCCCCATCTCGACCTCTTGGTCTTTACTGGGCTAGGTAAGCAAACCCCCTCTGTACTACATAGCTGGTAGACAGAATACTAACTTGGTCTTTACTGGGCTAGCTTTCTGAATAAGTTTGATAGCTGGTGAACACATTGTGCTTCACGCCTGCCACCACCTCCTCGTCGTCATCCACATCGTGTCCCTGTTTGTCACGTCGAGCCCTGTCTCCGTGTCATTAGGTCGAGATCGTTGTGTAACCCCTGGGTTTATCTCTCCTCCCCCACCGTTTACAAAAGTTTATTCCTGTTTGACGAGTACGTCTCCGGTCTCATCATACCGTTGAGCTACCACTTACGTCAACCGTTTGAACCTCCTTGCGTCGTCTAGTGCCTAAAGACACGCGCTCCCGTTTCTCCAAGGACCTCTCTACGAACGAGCCTCAGC
>JABYQR010000049.1:0-189628 GCA_022592445.1 Cytidiella melzeri | reverse complement strand
TACCTAATGTACGATTAAACTGGCAGACACCTATAGAGAGTTTTCTGGGTATAAAACCAGATATCTCAATGCTTCGCGTATTTGGATGTCGTGCATACGTCCACGTACCGATCAAGAGTCGTCAGAACAAGTTGTCACCAAAAGCAACTCCTATGATATTCGTTGGATATGAACCGGGTGTAAAGGGTTACCGGTTCTGGGATAAACAGCGAATCGTCATTGCTCGCGATGCAGTGTTTGACGAGACTCATTTCCCGTATCGTAAAGATATTACTCCTTCCAAACAACCTTTAGTCGGCGATAACAGTGATAATAACACTGTTCCTCCACACGATAATTTTTCACCTTTTGAAGAGAATGATGAACAAGGTCACCAAGATTCTGATGATGGAGATGATGATCATCTAGAGCACCAAGCACCTACTCATCCTTCTCGACAACAGCAGCAATTCCCTTCAGCTCCGGTTCTTGACAAAGAACCACAACCACAGATCAAACGAGGACCTAAGCCTAAACCACCTTTGCCACCACCTATCAACCAGAACAAACGTTCAACTGCTGGAAAAAATCCAAAACTTTCCATGCGGCCGGTGGATATGCAGAAAGCTTTAGAAAAGCAAGTGGCTAAGGACAAAAAGGAAGAACAAAATGAGCTTCGTTTGAGAGCTGAATGGAACTCGAGAACACGCGCGAGATCTCCGATTGCAGGGCCATCCAGATTACGGATACCTTTGCGATCAGGAACATCATCACGTCAACCCTCGAGATCACCTTCCGTTGAACCGGGTCCAGAACATCAAACTCTATCAGGAGGCTTAACTGATGATGATGATTCTGCAGAAATTGATGACGAGACTCTTAATTCAATTACTGCTTATTCAATCAATGAATATCCACAGACGTGGAAGCAGGCAATGAAAAGAGATGATCGGGATCAATGGTTTGCTGCTGCACAAGACGAAATTGATTCTCAAATGAAGAATAAAACTTGGACGCTTGTACGACGACCAGACGCATCACAAAAAATTGTGAAATGCAAATGGGTCTTCACCATAAAGTCTGATGGTCGATATAAAGCGCGTCTTGTTGCAAAAGGATTCACCCAAGTTGAAGGAATTGATTATCAAGAAACTTTCTCACCAGTCGCACGTTTTGAATCCATACGCATGCTACTAGCTATAGCTGCACTCGAAGATTGGGAAATTGAGGCATTGGATGTGAAAACAGCTTTCCTTTACGGCGAACTGGATGAAGAAATCTATATGGAACAACCAGAAGGTTTCGTGGAGAAGGGAACGGAGAACCATGTTTGTTTGCTTAAGAAAGCCATTTATGGACTTAAACAAGCTTCACGAACATGGAATATCAAAATTCATAACACTCTGATAGAATTAGGCTTTGACCGAATTCATTCAGATGCTGGTGTTTACGTGTATCGGCAACAAGGGGGGAATTTAATTCTCATTCTATATGTTGACGATATATTTCCGATAGGAAATAGTAAACTTGCTATGTCTGCACTTAAGAAAAATCTTATGGATCGCTATGAGATGCGTGACTTAGGAGAAGCTAAGCTTATTCTAGGCATGCGTGTGCAGAGAGATCGTAAAGCTAAAACGATTCTACTTGACCAAGAGTCGTATATTCAAGAGGCTTTAAAACGATTTAATATGGCAAATGCTAATCCTGCTCGGACACCATTACCTTCAGGTGCTGTACTACAGAAGTCAGATTCTGATTACAAAGCAGATTCTGGTTTACTGAGACAGTATCAAGCGTTGATTGGCACGCTTATATATGTTATGATTGGTACTAGACCAGACATTTCATATGCAGTCATACGTCTTTCACAGTACATGTCAAATCCAACTGACCACCATTATAAATCAGCTAAATATATACTGAGATATTTGCTTGGAACGCAGTCCTATGCGATCAAGTATAATGGATCAAGTAATGCTGGTATTATTGGTTATTCGGATGCAGACTGGGCTGAGAATAAAGACGACAGACATTCGACAACAGGATATGTATTTCTTTTGGCTGAAGGAGCAATTTCCTGGACTTCTAAGAAGCAGAAAACCGTTGCTCTATCATCAATGGAATCAGAATACATGGCCTTGTGCGAAACTTCCAAGCAATGTTATTGGTTGCGCACCGTGCTCAAAGAATTGGATTTAAAACAGCAAGAGCCTACCATTCTATGCTGTGATAATCATGGTGCTATTTACTTCACCAAGAATCCAAAGATAGAGTCACGCTCAAAGCATATTGACATTCGATATCATTATGTTAGAGAGTTTGTCGAAAATAAGAATGCTGAACTATATGCTGTTCCAACTGAAGAACAGATTGCTGATATCATGACAAAGTCATTGGCATTTCAGAAGCAATCATACTTCAGTGGGAGATTAGGTCTAATTGATCTAAACACTCACTAATGTAACGGTTAAGTGGGAGTGTTAAAACTATATATAATATAATATGATATGATATGTAGTTTCCCACGCCTTATTATAAGGACGCTTTAGGTAGCAGAGTTCCCACAGTCCTAGTATGGGAATTATGCAGCCGTATATGGAAACTCTAGTAGTAACCATCACATTAGCTGAGACGTACAGATATGGGTTGTAGTAGTACTAGTCATATATGTACGCCTGTGTTCTAGTAGCATAGGAAATGACATGGAAAGCACATATGACTCCAGTGGATGCCTAAAGCATACATCTGAGGACAAGTACTAGCATGAGTCATTTACTCGTTATGTACGCCTCTGGTACAAGTGCTGAACCTAGTCATACAATGAGTCATGCACTCATAGCATGAGTCATGCATGAGTCATGTACTTAGTAGTACAGTAGAATAGCTGAAGTAGACATGTATAGTAGTTGCTTACATAAGTAGATACAGACATGTATATAAGCAGAGCTGCTGAAGCAGCAAGAATAATAAGACTCATCTTTGAAGCTTAACAGCCTCTACCCCTCGCACACATATTCCACTTTGTTAGCATCACCACCACCTCCACCGACCTTCATATCTTCTGTGATAGCGAGTCTGCGGTGTCCACTCTCCTCAGAGTGGATCCGCACTCCGCCCAGGCCATATCCATCAGTACCACCACACGTCTCCGCGCCTGGTTTTCCGTAAACCCTGCGGCCCACCTCCATCTTCACTGGTGCCCTGGTCATGTCGGCATCGAGCAAAACGAACAGGTCGACCAGCTCGCCCGAGAAGCGCTGGAGAACCGTTACCCAATACCATTCACCTCGGTCGCATGGACCAGGAAGACGGCCAAAATGCGTGCGATCGCCGCGTGGACGAACATGTGCAAACACCCCGCATATCGAGGCCACAATTTTCTGCACGGCCGACGACCAATTGTCCCCTCCACTCACAAAGGAGGGAAATTCCTCACCCGATTCACCACCAACAGCCTGGCCGCACGAGCAGCCCGGGCCATTCTTAATCACGCACCCACCGGGGAGTACCGCTCGCGATTCTTCCCAACCGAAGCCACCCGTTGCGACCAATGCAGCGTCTTTCACTCTCGCGCACATATTCTCAACCAGTGCACTCGGTACCGACGGCCGCGGCGCAACTTCTTGGAGTTCCTTAAGAACTCGGCTGATCCTGCTCCTGCCCTTCAAACCTTCTTGCTTGAGAATCCCCTCGCCTTCACTTTCGATCACGCTCCCGGTAATAATGAGTCATTATTTACTTAGATGCGTTCTTTCGTTGCGCGTATCGCGCGTCTTGACTTTTAGTCTTCCTGTTACGCATATCCTACCGTGTGTATAATACCTTAGTATCTACCGTCCCTGGCTTCGCCGACGATTAATAAAACTGATTTAAAAAAAAAAAAAAAAAAAAAAAAACTTAGTGCAGCGAGCACCGTGCATCAGCACGCGTCGCGTTTGTGGCGTGGGAGTTATTTTACTCGGAGCTTGAATATGAAGGTATGTCTCGAGTTTCGGTCGTTTCGTTCGCTCTTGTCCTCTTCCACTTTCTCTTGTTTTCTTGTGTGCGTTCTACGTGAGGGACCATAGACAATAGTAGACATTCGTTTCGCTTCTCTTCTTTCTTTCGCTCGTTTCGAATCCGCTTTTGACCACTTCAACCGCCATGGCAGTCTCGCCCAACCCCGTCTTCAAGTTCGCCGGTCAGATGTACGCGGTAAAGGTTGAAAATGTACCCTCTGCAGGTCCGTAACAACTCCAGAACTGTGCTAGTGAGCCTGACTCTTCGAACGTACGCTTGCAGCTACTCAGCAAGAGATCGTGAAGTTGTTCTCAGCTCTGATAGGTATCTAGCTCCTCCCAATGTGACTACTTGCTACTCAGCTCATCGGTGTCCAGGGGACGTGCGCAGATGCGACGAGTTTGTCGACGATATGAAGCGTCGCGTCATCGAACTCGAGTTCCCTACCTCCGATGCGGCAAAGTCAGTCCCTGTCGTCGTTGGTTTTGTTTGTGCAGTTAAACAGGGCAACATATAGAAAAGCACTGTGTATGACAGGTTATACCGTATCTGGGGTACAAATGTAAGTTATATTTCATGACATTTTCAACTCGCTATCAGCGTCTTGTGGTTAAACACTCCATACATGCAGCACTGTGTCCCCCGCTGGCAACATCGTATCTTGCCGTCAGCCCAAGGAGGCCAAACACAGTGATGGACGTCGCAATCTGTATGTTCTCGGGTTGCCTTTCGACCTAACGAAGTGAGTCACAGGTTTCTTCGTATTGGCGACGTTTTGTGCTGATTAAGGACTAGATCGGACTTCGTCGACATATTTTCTCGATACGGCAATGTCGCGCACGCGGTAATCCTTGCAACAGTTGACAACGCTTCTCGTCGTCGTGGCTTCGTCGTCATGGCTACCCACAGGGAAGCTAAACTTGCCATGGATGCGTTGAGCCGAAGGGAAATAAAGTTCGCCTTTTCACAAGAAGAGCTAGCTCACGGTACTGACACCCCTGATAGAGGGCACACCATTGACGTCTCTTGGGCAGTAGTGCAGCGCTCGCAAGGTAGTTTCAGTGGTTTAGCCATCCTTCGCATACTCACTCGCATTACCGCAGGCTTTCTGGATGGTGGCGACCGTACCCTAGTCCTCTCTCAACAGGCTCAGAATACCTCCAGCACCGAGCAGATGTTCGACTCTCATACTATGGACCTAGCTTGCACCTCTGAAACTTCTGGACCTGCGAGACCTGCCATTGAAAATCAGATCCAACAGATTACGCCGGTTCCTAGTCCCGTACCAGCCCTGCTAGTGACTAACCTACCTTCTGTTCTGTTTTCACAAGTCACCGACTTGCATCCCCTCTTGTGCCCCTTCGGCGAAATTGTTGACCTCAAGATCGTATCGGAGAATTGTGAAGAAGGAACGGTTACAGTCTTCGTCGAATACAAAACTGCGTCTCAAGCACAAGAAGCTCTTGATATGTTACGAGGACAGCGCTATACCTCTCAGCCCGTGCACGCACAATATGTCCAACCGAACCGGCCTCCGGTCGACTCTGACTTGGATGGTTGGCCCCGGTGCAAGTTCAACGCGAAGACCGGTTTGAACCCTCTGGCAGCGCCTTTCCTTGCAGAGCGCGCGTATGCCCCTAGTCACCTTGCACCGCCTCTTATGGAAGGCCTGCCGAACCCCACTCGTATCAGCAGAATCAATGTTGCGAGTGTCGTAACCAGGAATAATTCGCCGTTCTTGGAGGCTTCCGCCTTACGCTCAGACATGGCCTCTAGCTCAGATTTGTACGGTTTACCTTTTGTTACCCATAGGCCTCGCTCTGCGCCTTCAGAGTAAGTGCGCTGGCTGCATAGTGTATGACGCACCCTCATACTCTTGTAGCATCACTGGACTCCATCTCGGGGTTTTCTCAGGACTTCAAGCGTGCTCAAACCGGAACATGGCTTCCTTCGCATCAACCTCCCTGCGCTCGTCTTTCACTGCTTGATACCCTTGCTCGCTCGCTCCTGGATGCCTTGCTATGCCTTAGTCTGCTTCTGTTCCCTCCTTCGGTTCGAATAATCTGCGGTGTCCTCGTCAATAACGTGCAGGCTCAACCGCGCAACGGGCGGATCCCCTACAACCTTCCTGTCAATCCTACAGCATCTTCTAATATCGTCATGGCCGTCTATGACATTCCAAGTTTCCATCAGTATACAACGCGTTGCCCGCCGCATTGCAATCGTTGCGTATCTCGAATTCCTTCCTTTACATTCTCGACCAGCGGACTCAAGTAACCCTTCTGCACTGTGTAGTATTCCGTACATGTTGTTTCGTAAAATTGTGTACAAGAACCCCAATAATTGTATTGCTCTGTTCGAATACGTATGTTCATTCTTCCGATGTTCTTTGAACCCATACTTGCTATGAATGATACGAGTCATTGAGTCGCAAAGACATGACATCAGGCATTTCGCCAACTTACAGGAAATCTGTGCGCTATTACGTAATAGTCGCGTCCAATGTTCCATTGCAAGTACCGTATCGAGAGTACACAACATTGACGACCTTGTAGATTTCTACCACTGCCTCTGCTTTAAGAACTAGCATTTCGGCTACTTACTAAAGACACGCTCATGCGCCGACGTCAGGAAGGTGCCAGCAAACCAGTCGGAGGAAGGCCCGCACCACGTCGTTTGTTCTCGTTCGACTCAGTACGAAAGGAAAGATCCACACTAGAGGCAGATGACACCCCCAGCGATGCCGGTACTCTTCAATCCCAGATGACTCTAACGGTGAAGCCCATCGCGGAGTGTTCAGGTGACCTGCACCTCGACGACGAGCGGTGGACAGAGAAACCACTCGTAACTTCGCCGGAGCCGCAAGACGAGGGTGGCGAACATGTACCCGACCTCAGGGGGAAGAAAGGAAAAGTCATTTCAAGGCCTGCGCCTCTTGACTTGGACAAGCATACTTTCAGAACGACGGACAGCACAGATACGCCGGTTGGCTCTCCCTCGAAGCGACGCTGGCAAACTGTTCGACATCACGTGTTGCCTTCTGTCAGCAGCAGTGTCGATTCTGTCCTCGATAGCGCAGGGTTGCCAGCACGATCATCCACGCCGAGGGCGCAGATATTTGGGCAAAAGAAGGCCTTCAGACAAGTAGTGGAAACAGCACAAACTCAGCAGCAAGGAGAGACTAGGAGGTTCGCCGAGGCTATCAAGGTAGCATGTTGGGAATGTCGCTACGCTGAGGCCGCTCAGCAGACGAAGACTGACCGGGAGCCGACGTCCACACTCGGGTCATCACTATACCTCCCTTTCGCCAACTCCACTACATCGTTACAGGCACCAGCTAGTTCTGCAGCCTCCATTCTTTCCACAGGGACTCGTATACATGGCCTGAGGAGACCACCATCCATGCAGACAATAATCCCGCCGGCTCGTCTGCCGATATCCATCGTGCATATTGCACGTGCTCTCACGTCTGCCATGTCCTTAAATCGGCCGCGAGACCTCCCTCACGAGAAGTTGGTCCTGTCGACCCTGTTGGTCCCGTTCCTATCTCCTTTACCCGGAACGTCCATAGAGAACGAGCAGGCCACGGCTGTAGAGACTTTCGAATATACGATCAGGACGTGGAAGGCCACCTCTATAGAGGTAAGTGTCCTTCGCGCACCTAGTGAATCAAAGGCTGAACGTGTCTGCTTTTCTTTAGAACGAGATAGAGCGCTGTATCTGGTGTTGTAAAGCGGCGTCAGTGTACTCATCTTCAAGAGGAAGAATACTGGGAACTCTTTCATCAATCATTTTCTCGAAAGACAAGACCTTCACAGCTGATTCTCCTAGTGCCCTACAGTCTCTACTGCAGAATTTATTCTCGCTGGCATATTTACTTTCACTTTCTCCGCGCTCAAGTGTAGAGTTTCGGTCTGTCATAGGATTTGTGTCTGCTATCCGCGCTGGCAGTTGCGGACCCCTTTCAAAATCAGCTGTAGAGAAAGAGTACGGCGTACGGTTCACAAGTAACGACAACGACGACTTGCTTCGGGAGATCCTAGTTGCAGAGAGTGTCATCCGGTGTCTTTCTTCAGGCTCTGAACGCGAGAGACGGTGGGTATTACGGACACTTCTACAGGTGCGTGTCTCACCTACTTCCAGGAAAAGTCTGGTGAACGATTTGTGCAGGAATACTGGCCCGTACTGGGAAGCATAGCAAGAGTGACGCCGCTGTATGCGTGTGCACAATGGCGCAAGCTCAATACATTTCTCCCTGCAATTCGCAACCTGTTGTCCTCATCAAAAGCCAATTCAGACGAGGACAGCGTTACTATTATTGCCATTCTCCGAACGCGGGTTTTTCCTGAGCTTGAACGAGTTCGCGAAGAAGATGCTGGTCAGCTCAGGCGCGAGGCCGTTCGTCTGACACTAGAGTTGCTTCATATGCAAGACGGAGAGCAGCTAAGCTTTGTTCTTTCTCAACTGTGTGACTGGTTGCAATATAAGCCAGATTGGAAGGCCGATGTGCAGACGACAGTGCAGAACATCGTGAGCAGCTCGTCATCGTCTGCAGCAGATGTACCAACGCCAGTACTCACAGATCGCTGACGAACCGTGGCCGTCCATTCTACGCATAGTTCCGGCATTCGTGAGCCAGCTTCCCGACGAACTGCAAGGTCTCACGCTTACTACGGTTTTGCCGCTTATCTATGAGGTGAGTTCCAGCTACGTATTCAGCTTGTAATCTTACATTAGAGCAGCGCATGTCTCTAGACCCTCCCTCGTTGCCGTCTGCATCACTCTCCCATTTTCTGGAATCAGTTTCGCGAGCATATCCGAAAATATTCTACAAACCACTTTTTACTTGTGCCGCTGCGAACAAAGACGCCACGGTAGTGCAACAGCTCATGGTACTGAATGCTCTAAGCAAGTTCATGCCGGACTTTTGGACTAGAGATCCCGACATGATGTCTGTTGCTCTTACCAGTAATGTCGTCGCACCAAAATCAAGCTCGACAGGCGAAGGTTCGGCAGCAAACAAGCCTCGCATTGGTCAGTTGGTGTTGACTCTAGAGCTGCTGGAGCGGGTTCGGCTTGCGTGTGGCATTAAGGACATATCTGCAGTAAGTAAACAGGCTGTCTGGTCAGTTTGATCATTAGCTCAATTAGCCACTTGCGCAGACGGCAGCCGTTACAAAATTTGCAGCCTCTCTTGAAACGCGACTTGGCGTAGTCATCGAAGCTAGGGTGAAGTCACCTGGACGATTTTCGAGACATGTAATAACTGGTTTTGCAGGAAACAACCTTGCCGGTCGCAGAACCTCAAAGGTTTCTGCTGTGCTCTCTGTTCAGACAGATACGTCTGCTTACCCGCTCTACGAAACCGTGAGTTTTGAAAAGCCACTCAACGTAACTCTCTACTACAAAGAACAAACAGGGCGAACTGGCTCTCCTCCGTGATCTCTTGGGTGCTCTCGTGGAAGACGCAACATGAAGATCAAGAAGGCTACGCGGCTGCCACCAGTACGGCGCCTGAGATTGCAATCTTTCAACAGTTAGAAGCGATCTACCGTGCCACGCAAACCAGAGATGCGGTTCTGAGGTCTAAGGCACGTCGTTCCTCGTTGGAAGTCTTACTCCATTAAGACATGACGTAGCGCAAATCCACTGCGAATACTGCCAGCGTCCTTGAGCGGCAAGCCTCTGAAAAGGCCGGAAACACCGAAGGAATGGAAGAGTTTCTCAAGTCTAGGCTTAACTTCATGACGCAAGCATCCCGAGCTTTCAAAGCGCCATTCTTGAATCTTCTGGTCACAGTATCCGGCATGATCACAGACTGCAGTTATCTGCAGCTTGGACCTGTCCTTTGGAGGACGTGTTTCTCTGATACTAACGCAGATATCATAGCGCCGGTCAGTTGCCCAAGCTGGCACTTTAGAATACTGCAGTAAACTCATCAATACGACAGTCGTGTTTCTTACTTATGCACTTCGCTGAAAAGGATCCTGGGGGATTCACTAGCCTGGTCGAGACTGATTTCCAGAGGTGCGTGCCGAATGGACAGCACGAATTGTGCTGACGCGTTACAACAGCGCTGAACCAGGTGTTCGCCGACGTGCCCTGGAACGGATAGCTATATTATCCACTTGGCGCTTCCAATTGCTCTCTCAAGACGTGATTTTGGATCGCAACCACAGACGGCCATTTAGGCTACAGCGACCACCTGTCTTGTTTGTTGCCACAGATATTGGGAGCAGCACATTCGTTCACGAAGACGATACGGAAGAATATAAAGACATCAATGGTTATGTCATCCCATTAGAACTGAGAAGAAGACTTTCAGAGATCGGATGGGCCCAAGAAGACCGCGTCATCGACCATCAATTGCAACGAATCCGTACTCCGATGTCATTACTGCCGACCCAGCAGTTGGATAGGATGCTTTCTGAAAATGCGGACGATGTCGCTGCGATGGAACTCCCAAGTCCAAGTCCGAGTCCGGAGCCGTCACCTAGCAAATCTCCATCTGGCAACACTTCTCTTTGGCGACAGGACTCAACTTCTGGCAATCGTTTTGGGGGAAAGAGGAGACCTGTTTTCGTCCCAGCATTGCTCAGCCTTTTCCCTAGAATAGCATTCATGATCAACGATAGCGACTTCATCGTGGCGAATGCGGCGCGCAGCATCATCATTGATTTCATGCGAGACGACCCAACACTTCTCTCTCGGCACGTCTTCCAATTGATCACTGGCGACAACGACAGCCTTGTCTGCGCAATCACAACACTCAGGCTGTTCTTGCATGTTAGACATACCCTACCTCCCGGCATGGCTCATCATGTCCTCAACCACCTCACTGGTCTCCTGAAGTCAACAGCACGCCACGCTGAAAGTCCAGATCCACTTCGTAGCTACGCTTACGCGTTACCCTCCATAGCAAAGCTTTTGCCTCAAGTGAACAAGATCTCGTTGCGTGAACTACGTCGGAATAAGGTCGATGCCTTCATTATTCCATCCGGATCTCTGTGGTTCCCATCCACCGCTCCCGCTGGTCCGATGTTTCCGCAATCTCTTCCTGCGGAGTGGAATCCTTTTGAATCCGTGCCCCCTTCTCTCGTGTCCATGGTGCTCATTAGAACGTCGCAGAATTTGTTGTTCGTCAACATGCTACGACGCAATCCCCAGGATATCAAGGTCATCCGCAAGAACATATCAGGCTTCCAGTTACCTTCCCTCTCTCGAACAGAAACGGAGATGAACCTGTCGCTGAAGGACATGGTGCCAGAACGAACACGACTTTCTGCCAGTCCACGAACGTCCGCTGACTGCACTGTACTCGCTCTCTCTTTAACGCTGGCGCGGAGCTATGTGCTCCTGATACAGCAAATGCTGCAATGCATGTCCCGCCATCTAAACGACAGGAACGAACTCGCTGTGCTAGTAGATGGCCTAAATCGCGTCCTATTGACTCATAAGGACGACATCGGTATCATATCCCACGTGATGCTAGGTACGTCCTGAAGTGAGAGTTGTATATGCTACTGCTAAATTTTGCTACACAGCGTATATGATTGCAGCCACACGCTTCAAACGGTTGTTCGTATCTGGAGGGGGATACATGCTATTCATGCCGGCTGTTGTCAAGGTCTTCGTCGAAGCGGAGCAACATATTCACGTTCGACAAGCGATAGCGTACGCCACTGAACGTTTCTACGCTCTCCATCAAGAGTCTTTCGTCTTCCAATCTTTCGATGCGCTGGGTCCAATTTTCTCATATCCTGCATCAGACAGCACATGGGTTGCCGATGGTCTCGCAACACTATTCATTTCCCTGAGATCAGGAGCTGCCGCTTTTACTTCGGATGCGGCGGGCATTCACGACATGAACAAGACGCAAGAAAAGGAGGCACTCATGGTGGCTATGGCTGAGGAAGTGCCACAAACTTTCCTAGCTTCGTTGAGGCGCCCTCGAGGTAGTCAAGATACCACAGCACTCTCTTTACCTACAGTGGAAGGCTACGAGGGGAAGCGCTTGAAGATGGATGACTTAGTCCGACTGCTTCTTACTGTCATAGCTCACAACCCCGGCATACAAAGAGCGGAGCAGTTCCTTATGTTTTTACGCGCGCTCACGCCACACCTCTATGGTATTTCGAGATCGGTCCAGACCGTCCTGAGAAGTGGTGTGGATGCGCTTGGCGGTATACTATTAACAAGAGCAACAGGCCGACAGAAGGGCGCGAACGCTGAATCTATGCAGTCCGTCGAGCAATCAGAATACGAGGCCATGGTCGAAAATGCCCCAGGATCCCATAACTCTGCCCCAAGTAGCCTCCTCCGTATGAGGCTCGAATTCTTTCACCTGGTAGTGGCGTTCTTAGTGGCTGGCGGGCAGGTGACCCCTATGACTACGGCGCGCGTGGTAGAGCTAGTGAGATCCGTGATGAAGGACTCGCGCTCCAGTGCTCCTAAGGTCGCTACATTTCTCACCGACCTCATGCGGGCACTTCTTATCCGAGAAGAAACTACCCCTGATGTGAAGGAAGTGGCAGCTTATCTGGCATCTCTTGCTCCGCTCTGCAGCACCTACATACACGTCCTTGACCTGTCGGGGATATATGAAATCCTCCACCAGGTTGCGACAAACCCTGTTTATGCTAGTGACCTGGCCTTTGCACGACTGATTACTCAGTACTGCAGTATCGGACTCACAGCCTGCGCAAAATCAGCTTCCGAGGACGTGCTTTTCACTTTACCCCTACGCATCCCTCTAATCAAGCTGGTAGTTGACGCACTCACCATGGACGGAGCCGATATTGTAGCAGAGCTGGAAAAACGCCCCCTCACTCATAACTTCCTTGGCGGTGTTGTGCTTCCCATCGCGTTATCCCTGAGGACCTCTGGGGACATCGTTGCTGAAAGCCAGTGGGCCGAAGGAGGCCGACGAGATCTATTCTCCAAAACTTGGCTGCGGTTGCTCAACCTTGCGTTATCTGCATGCGAGAAGGATATCGGCGCTCAATCAGAGAAGGAATCTCCGTCACCTTATCACGAACGTCGCAAGTCTGCAGAGCAAGACATTAGTGACATCATTCCCCCGTCGGTGAAGACCCTCTGCATAGCGTTGCAGGTGGTCAAAGTCATCATCATTAGAGCGGAAGAGGATATTTCTGCGGCTTCGCGTGGCATATGGGTACAGCTCGGCAGTGCCATCAAGTCCCTTTTGGCTGACGGCGACGCTATGTTTGCGCTTCGAACACGGGAGTACTCAGAACCGCCATCTCCTGCTTTTTCTCCCAGAACCAGCACTTTCGGCGAACCGCAGAGCTTGTTCACGTTCCCGTCCAGCGTATCTATGCACGGTCGCTCGGGTTTCAATTCTCCTCGCATCATTGACTATCTGGTCTGGTCAATGATCGAATGGTGTTGGCTGAGACGAAGCCCTTTAATGATTCAAATGCGTATTTTCGCTCAGGAGCGCATTGCCAGCCTGGCAGCAGAGCTTCGTTTACAGGGGACCGCACCCCTCAGTAGCTCATCGCGAGCTAGTGGACGTCGGTTTTCCTCAGTCTTCTCAAAACCTCGGAGAAGCATGTACAACCCTAGTGCCCAATCATCGGCTGCCTCAACGCCGCGCAATTCAGTATACCTCACTGGCTCAGCATCTTTCCCTCCGATGAACGACTCTACAGCGGTTTCGTCCTCGCTCACACCGTCTCGCAGCGTGGACCTAAGACAGGCCGGATACGCACGAATGCCCAGTCCTATCTCGCCTTCCGGAAGGATGGCTGAGGAATCCATCGGCCTGAAGATTGTGCATCTGGGTCCAGTCGATTCTTCGGTTGGGCCAAGCGTTGCTAAGCCTACGTCGTCCGCTGCAGACACGGTAGAAACGAGGGTGGCTAGTGCCAAGAGCCTTGCGAAAGAGGTGTTCGTATCGTCCCATCTCTTGACAACAATGACCTATAAGCGTATCCGGATTGTACAGTATCTTATGGGATACTACCCCGCCTTGCTTCCAAGGCCCGGTTCGGACTACGTCACCGACGACGGAATGGACTTCGAAGCCGCAGCATGGTCGAAGAATGACGCTTTGCAGGCGGTCGTTGATGAAACTAAGGAGTTGCTGGATGAGTTTAGGGAGAGTTTTGGAGAGTTAGGCGATGAGAGCGTAGTGATGGTAGACTCTCATCCTTCTTTGACCTCGATGCAAGAGTGAAGTCTTGTGCTGTATTTGTTCTGTTTTTTTTTTGCTGTCGCACTTCTTCTGTTTATGTAATGTACCGCTACACCATGACTATTGCCTATGAGACAATTTTGCACATCTGATCAATGTATTTCCCGCGTGCTTTCATCCAGCACAATACATTACATCTCGACACCTCTGAATCAATACATTCATCTGACTTCAAGCCAGCAGTGCGCCAAATAAGGAGACAATGACCGTGGAAACGATGGTCAAGATTATTGACTCGCCACTCAAGCCACTCAAGCCTCGCGCAGCATTGATTGTGCTTAGGTTTGAAAACGCCACGCTAGGGGTATCGAGGGAGGTGTTCTTGCCGTATACGTAGGAGGATGTATCGGCGGGTTCGCTTTCGGGATCGGAGCATTTGATGCTGACAGACTGGACCAGAGCGTAGAAATGGCCTGCAGATACATAATCAGGGTCAGCCCAGTTGATCATGCCACCAGCCCATGCGACGGTGCCCGGCGCAGATGTGTTGATACCAGCTGGCCAGAGACTAAAAAAATCCACTGTTAGTAGGCGGACGATTCAAAGCAGGTAGTCATGCATACCTGAGCTGTACGCGACTCGGAGTGTTGGGAAAGTGAGAAATGCCTTTACTGTCGACAGTATCCGACCGTTGTAAAGTGCGAACGACGTTGTTGTCTATAGACCAGGTCAGTGTGTCTGGCTTCCAATCAATCTACGCCGACAATCACAAGTGTCAGCAAGCGAGAGGAACAATGTGTACAAATTTACTCGCGGTATAATCATGATAATTTGAAAAGCTATCGCTAGAAATATTGTGTGTTTCGCCCTGCGTTTGTGCAGCTGCCAAGAAAAATGAGATACGTCACGATCAATAGGTACCGCACTCACGGACGACGCCTTGCCAGAAAATGTTGGATTGTCCATTCAGGGTCTCGTCGCCAGGAAATTCCCAGTCAATCTCGTCTTTGACATCCGACATGGTAATAAACGCAGTGACAACACCTGCCCAGCGACCGGTCTTAACTGAACAAACGGATGAATAAGTATGGGGATGGTTTTCCGACAGAAATGAACACTTACGTCGAGCAGTAATTGTGCCGTAGTGAACGTAGCGAGTGGAGCTAAGGCGCGTCCCGCCATTGGTCTCGGTTAGGATCAAGCCAAGTTCTCCTCCAGAGACATTGGTGTTCAAGATATTTCCCTTGTCCAACACCCAATCGAATGCGGTAGCGTTGCCATCATAATCAGAGGCATTCATGGCGACTCGTGACAGGTCAGGGAACGTGTGCTAAGTTGCAATACCTGAGCTTGCAATCTCGACTATAGGAGAGCTATTCTCTTACAGTAGTAGGCTCACATACGGGGCTTGGAGCACAAGAGTCAAGAGACTGAGAAAACAAGGGATTGCAACCTCCGAGGCAAAACTGAAGATATAAGAGTTAGCGCTCTGCGTGGTAAACTATGCGGAACAATACCAACGCTGCCGGTGCCACAGAAACCGTATTCACCTGTTGGCGCAACGTTGTCAGGATCTCTCACATAGTACTGACACTACCTAACCGTCGATGGACACCTACTACAACACGGCGCTGAGGCCCCACAGAGACTTGTAGCATTGCTATTGCAAAGCAGTTAGTCTACGAAGATGGACACAACATTTCCTGCTCACCAAACTTGACCTCCTTGAGCAAAGACTGGAGACACAGAGGCGGACAGCAGGCCAACCACGGCCACTAGTTGAATGAACATGTTGGTTCGGTTTGTGAGGGACAGTGAAAGAAAGGAGAGTGGTGGTATTAATCAAGCTCAATGCAGGGTATATACGCACTGAGGAGTGGTGGTAAGGAAGAAAGAACGGTTTGTGCTGTTTGTTCTGTTTGACAACGGCTGTTCGTCGGTGTTGCTCATGTACTAGATCTCATCAGGATCACCTACCAAACAAGAACGGCGCATACCCCAAATAGGAAATTCCGGCCGACTCACCCAAGCGCCACCGCCTTCTCCCAATGTTCTCCTCGTCAGTACAACCTGCACTCGTCTCCCTGCTATCGACGACATCGTCGGAGTGTCTTGACCTCTTCAGAAAGAGCGTAGATGAATCTCTTCCCGCCGACTCGTTCATCTGTCTGCTCAACGATGTTACCTCAAAACCAGAACCACAGGCACCAGCCACGCTGATTTCACCTCCCATTTTCGTTGCTGCAGACGACGGCGAGGGTACGGAAGGGCATACCCTCTGTCAGACTGTGTTGCACATCCAGTCACCAACTCTACGCACGACATTCATACGCTGTCCTGCTTCAGATGTCCACCTCGGGCTCAACCACCCATGGCTACATTTGCAGGTTAGAAATCTGGGCAGGGAGTGGTCGTTCGAAGTCGGCGTTGTTGACAGAGCGCGCAAGATCGGAATAGTTCGCTGTTCAACGTTTCAGGTGCTGTATAGCTATTCTCACTCGAGCGATATCTGATACTTACGCTAACATGGACTTACTGTTATGAGCTTTCCATCGTTTATGCATCGATACGACATCAGTACTGACTGTTCTACTTTTACAGAGAGACCCCACTCTGAAAATGACAACTCCGCCGCTCTTACATCTCCCCTTGTCGTTCCCTGTAGCCTCAACTCGTCCGCTCACTGCCTGGTCAACGATCAACATCAACTTACCCTCGCTCCTTCCCCATTTTTCTTCGGCTTCGCTTATATCACAGGACGATACAGAACCAGATGACGAAGTTCTTGCAGAATCTCGCTCTCAGAAGTCTATCACGGTTCCAGTGCCGTCAGGCGGATATTCCCACATTTCTTATGTCAAAGTGTATGCGACTTGTCGACTGAGGAGAATATGGCTGAGCCAGACAGGACCCGGACAAATGTTACCATTAGAGTTTGACTTGTACGGGCAGTGAATGGTCTTTCGGATAGCAATGTATAACAAGTAGATTTGCAGTTTGTATATACTCCGTTAACAGCGAGCAGAGGGGACATCATTTAGGGTTTGAAGTAGACAGAGCAGCGAGAGCACCGAACAAAAACAGATGAGGACCGTTGACGAGAGGATATGTGGTTCGACGCTTATTGTTTATGACACCTTATTGTTGGATCTACTGAGCACTGAGTTGCCGAAGGAAGGAGCCGACGGACGCCTTCAACATTCTCAATACCTCCCTTTTGCGTACTTCATCGTCGGGCAACTGACATTTGCCAGTAGCCAACTTGCACAGATAGGCGAAATCAGCTTGGACGGTAAGCGGGAGTCGGCCATCAGCAGTATTGTCCTTTCGCTTCCCTTCGATCTTCTCCTTGAACTGCCTCGCGAAGTCCTTCGAGACAACATCGGCACGTTCTATGACGGAAAGAGGAACGCCAGCTAAATTAGCCACGTGTGTTCCGAAGGAGGACGATGCTACGCCCTCTGTGAGCTTGTATAGAAAGACCAGCTGCGTTACATGTCGTCAGATTCCCGACTGACAATCACACTAGCATATGCAAACTTACTTCGCGTTTCTCGTCATCCACAAGAGTCGACATGTGCATATTGCGGATGTTGGAATGGTATGAAAAGTCATCCGTAAGCGATCCATAGTGCGTCGCGAAGAATGATAAGGCAAGGGTCTGTGAAGCAAGTTGATGTAGCACTGCCTAAAGCAAAGGTTAGCAAATCAGGACTGGTAGATACGGAGACATTAGCCCTCACCCCCGCAATCGCCATCCCGTCCTGTGATCTACGGTGAGATACCTACGGCAAAATGGATACATGTATCACTTACATATGTGGACGTGCCCCTTCCGAGTTCTGATTTCCAAACATCAGCGCGATGTTCAAGATTGAGTCGGTTGACCTACCATCCAGAATCACGAGTGAGCGAGGCGTAGCATCACGAAGGATCTTACAACTATAAGACTGAATTCAGGTCTCGGGTCGATCAATATTGAGGGCAACATACCATTCGTCTAATTCAACCTTGAAGGTACTAGCATTAGAGAACATGTTGTCGTAGGCACCCATTCGGGTTAAAATTGCATCTACAGGGCAGATCCTGGTGGAACCATCAGTCGTCATTGAATATCGCAAGGAAAGGAAGGGATACAAGTTACCTAGCCTTGCTAGCAGGTACACGCATACCTAGCTGCGCCATGATCTAGCCATGATCTCCATCAGTCGCCATAGAACGTGTTCAAAAGAATACGAAACGCACAATACCGACCGCGGTCATACGCATAGCCTGTCGTACTGTCATGAGATTGAAGTGATAGACGTAGCCAACATTTACTTACCGTAGATTTACCTCTGTAGCGACAAAAGTTTGATGTCAGCTATAGAACAAGCTACAAACTGCTACGTACCCCATATTCGGTCCTATCGAAGGTTGCGTGAGCTTCAGCAATGATTCAAAATCGACGTTAGATTACACGCACCAGTAAGCAGGGCGACGCGTGCAACGTCCCCTCCAAGCTTAACGTCATTGGGAATGAAGTCTCCCCGGAAGCCAGCACTCACGCTCAGCGCAGGATGTCGCAGTTGCTCGAAGTCCATCCACGCACAGTCGCCTTCAATGAATTCTGGTCTGCATGAAGGTTCGCCTAATGCGACCGAAGATCTCGCCAAACTGAAGAGGCAGTCCAACTCAGAGAGCACTCTGATAGCTCGCAGATACACGCCACGGTCCGTGTCAAACTCGGCGTATACACGACTGCGGAAATTCTTGATGGAGGTATTACGAAGCTCTCGTGCCTCCTTCAAGCTGCGGATTGTTGGTGCGAGCTCCGGAACAAGCCACCGGTTGAAAGCCTAGAGATAACGGTTGCTCAGTAATAACCGCAGCCAACCTCCATATCGCTTACCTTTGTACTCCCACTCTTCGCCCAGTTACGCGGGATATTCTTTTCCTTCGCCTTCGTTTGAACCAAGTAGATTTCCTGCCCCACAATCAGGGATCCGAACCAGGAGCAGCATATACATTCAATTACCTTCGTCCCTTGAGCGCTATGCCAGTACTCCAAGTCGCATCTGTGTCCGCAGTCAATCATGTGTTGAGTAGCGACGAACTCGACGTACCCAACATCCTTTTGAAGCCTCCTCAAATCCTTTTCCAGTTGCCTCTCTAAGGCCGTGATCTCTTCTTGGATGTTATCATACTGTTCATCCTTGCCGTCTTCCGGTATGAGCTCGTCCCCACCTAGGCAGAAGTGGTCAACACGCCTCGATAGAAGACCCTTTATGGTTGAAATTACTTACCATTCTCTGACAACTTGAATATCGATTTCACGTGCTTGAGATGCGGCGACAAATCGGGAGCTGAGCGCAATAATCCTGAGATATTATTTGACTTGAACGAGTCTGCAGTGGTTGCTAAAGATGCGAGACCCTTGCTCAGCTTCTTGAAAGACTAGCGCGATAGTACTGAGTTAGATTCACAAAATTGCAGTGTGGGAATCGTACCTCAAGCACTTTCAGGAAGTCCTTGACGCGGCAGTTGTTGGCATGCACACGCGACACAATTCGCTCGAGATCAGGGAGGCTTTTGGCAATGTCAGTAAACTCAGATTCGAAGGTCGGGTGGTCAATAAGGTCATCCACAGCATCAAGACTGTACATAGCAAATGAGACATCTGCTTGTGGACAAAGTCATAACAGGCATACCGGGCGTTGATGTCTGAGATCTCTCGCAGAGGCATGCAGAGCCATATACGGAAAAGCCGTTTACCTGTCAAAGAGTCTAGACTCACATTACTGCTAGCAGTAGATGAAAGGCTTACCAGCAGGAGTGATGCATCTACCGAGCAGCTTGAGAAGGGTCCCATCGTCCGTGCCTTCGCTGTTCAGAAGAACCTCTACGTGCGCCAGAGTTTGACCGTCAAGGACCAATCCTTGGCCCCTCTTCATTGGATCATAGATATTGAAGTTTTTCATGCTCAAGATATCTTTGTCAATGTTGAGGGTGCGAAGATACCTTATAGCGTCCTGAGTCAGCATCCTGGGTCCAAGCCATTCGAAGTGGCTCACCATATCATGGATCCTAACGCTTCCATCGCCCCAGAATACATGATCATAGACCTAATGGCTTCTGGGACCGATGCGCTGAGACCGTGAGGTATACCCTCCATGTCTGCATCATCCTCATCTTCTCCACGAGGATACAGGGCTTTCAATTCCCTAATAGTCTTCTCGAACGTAAGTCCTTCGCTCTCTCGTAGACTGGTCCAGAGACAGTCGCCAGAAAGCGTAGATTTCAGAAGTCGAGTCGTAGACACAGACAAATTGCCCTATAAACACGAAGTATGAGGTTAAGAAAGGAATGTACATCAGTAAGTCATACCTTGGTGAATATGATCTCCTTTGGTCGCAGTTGACGCATCATGGTCTCAAGCCTTGTCCGACACGCATCGTCTTCGAAGGCACTAAGGTTGAACTCGCTCGTGGCACTGTCGAGGACACATAGACCAAACTTTTGACTCCCTGTCTTCGGATCTTCAGCGCCATCCTCACGAAGGCTGACACAGTGCCCGGCTTGCTCATCTGTGAGGAGAGCTTCGTCTACCAAAGTACCGTTGGTATACACTTTGTTCAGCTCCCTGCGGACGATCTTGTCTTTGCCTTTATCTTCTGCTTTCTTCTTATTTCCTTTGTCAGCTGCGACACGCATCTCTGCGCCAAGAGCTGTCTCCGCCTGGTCGACACGGCCGACTTTATAACCTGGGCGTAGTCGTTTACTATGATGAACACTTCACAGTCAGCTTTTACTCACCTTTCGCCAAAAACTTGGCTGCCCAAAAATTGAAGCTTTGTTCTGGGACTCCAACCTGTGAGCGACTTCGTCAGAGTAGAAATTAAAAAATGACAATCGCTACATGCTCACCATACTCATCTTCACCCGCTGCGTCAACTTGAGATCGAACTCTTGATGGCCAATTCGAGCGTCTTCCTCGTAGAGCTCAAGGAATTTGCCTTTCTGGAAAAACAGCACTGTATCATAATGATTCTGCTTGATCTCCCAGAACTATCGAAGTGTATCAGTCAGCCTCTGGATTCATGTCTCGCAAAACAAGGCCGCACCTGCTTTTCGAATGGAGTGAAGGTTTTCCACGCCTTCGGTGGCACGTACAAGGTCCTAGGGTCATAACCCGGCTCACCAGGGCGGACACCATCTTTGTCTCGTGGATCCAGCAGGAAGTCGAACGGATCCTCGTTGCTCTTTTTGTCTTCCTTCTGCTTGAGCGCACGACGTTCAGCAGCTGTCAAGAACATGTCACTACTACCGCCTTTGGAATTCCCAGTCTTTGTTGTTGGACGATGGTCTTTCTTTGGCTTATTCTGCCGTGCAGCTACAGCAGGAGCAGCCACGTCCTCTTCATCCTCGGGTTCAGAGGCGGATGTATGCGCGTAATCCGACAATCGAGAAGATGCACGAGATGAGCTACCAGAAGCCCGCGATGGCGGGCGAGATGAAGGCGGGACGTCCTCGTCTTCTTCGTCTTCTTCGTCGTCAGGAACGATAAAATCGTCATCGTCGTCCGCAACAGATTTGCGAGCTTTCATCACGATACATCCTCTCATAAGTTTCGAGGTAAGGGCAGTTCGCAATGATGTCGCTTACATTTTGACTTCGTCTTCACAGGCGGTTTGAATTTCGCGAGTCGTTTGGAGAAGGTGGTCGTTGCTTCATCTTCAGAGCCTTCCTCATTATCTGAAAGAAGAACAGACACGCGAGCTTTCTTGTTTCGCGCTTATGGAGAGTCAAGATTTACTCCGCGTGTAACAAGCACCAGACGTACTAGGCTGACGTTTGGGCTCTGGGGATGGCTGGTAAGCAGACAGACCTTTACGATACGCTGAGGCGTCTACATCCTGGGCTTCCTCGTCAGAATCATCGACGATGACTTTGCGCTTGTTGGCTCTGGAATCCTGCGAGGCATGAGCTATGTCAGCTAATGAATATTTTGTGGCCGTGGCCCACGGCTACTCACGGACGTCGCGTTGGGCTTTTGGCCATTGACCTTTTTGTCCTCATCGACAAGCATGTCTACGTCAACTGGATCGCTGGTAGGCGGTGTCTCCATGGGGCTGCTCGGTGCATGTGAACTACGTGTACCACGAGGACTTTCGACAGCAGAGGGCTGAGACCCGCCCTTCGCAGGTGCCTCAAGAATATCAGAGGAAGGCGCGTCGTCTACGCGGCTTTCACTCGCACTCGCCGTCTTGAACGGTTTCGCTGTATTCTTCTTTGTATTCTCTACCGGTTTCGCGCTGGACGCGGCGGGAGCAGCTCCCGGTTTACTGAAGAATGCCATCAAGCTTTTCTGCTTCATTTTGTCCCCGGTCGCAGTTTTGTCCGAAGATTTCTTTCCTTGCGAGGCCATCCCAGATTTATACGACACGTAGAATCTGGAAAGTGGTATGAGTGGGTGCGGTTGGTAAGGCCTGCAGTCGCTACTAGTCCGCCGTGACGTGACGTGACGAGACGCGTATCAAACGCGTAGCGTCATTTCTCCTCTTATAGTAATCCCGACATGAACTTAGAAGCCGTGACGACGAAGCAATTATAGGAGTACTCATATCGTGCGCATGATGACACCGAGCTCAGCGCAATGGAGCTCAGAAACCATCATTATTGAGCAATGGGCACTCTGAACCGAGGCAAGTTGAAACCACAAGTCTAGTTACTCGGGAAGGTTCTTCAAGCATCGAAGTGCATGATGGTGAAACTGAACTATTAACCCGTACTAAACATCGGGTCCTATGAGTTTGAAGGATCGAAATTTATGAGATTCGACCTATGGCTTACCGTCAAGCAAAACATATCCACACATCGATCGATATTGAAAGACACTCCGTCGTCTTCTGTGTTTTCACAGAAAGACGATGGGTCCGTCCTCCATGGATGAATCATGCCTCATCTCTGGTCTCACACCGTTCCACCACGCCTTGACGTTCAGAGCCTTTTTGTCTTGTTGCTGAACCATGCGAACAGAGAGGACAGTGTCGAAGGCGCAGCGTATCAGCAAAGCCTTGCCATGTGGCTCGTAAATGGCTAACCCCACGTCCGGAATGAGCGACAGCAATGTGACCGGCGGGCTTTCGAGCACAACAGGGTCATGTAGCTGCAAGATTTTTCCCGTTTTTAGCCTGGTAAAGACTCCTTTCTGTATGAAAAGTGAAGACTTGAGCGATCATAAGGCTCGAGGGTGAATTGCAAGCTGCCTACCTGATGAGAAACGGCGTTGTGTCGTTGCACTATAGCTGATGCTGTCATATTTCGAAAGTCGAGTAAAGCATCTTTCGTTGTGATGAGAGGTGCATGTCGAGCACTGGCATCGGTGCGTTGCGGAGTGGAAGTCGCCTGTGACAGTATACGACATCAGCTGGCATTCTCATCTGCATGGCATAATCTGGCATGTACCGTCCCAGACCTCATCTCCCGAAGAACAGACACTAGGAGTTTGCCTCCTTCAAGAGCGAGTGAATCGCGCAGCACAGGAAATACAACGTCCTCCGGAATGGGCTACAGCACAGTTCAGTATGGGCACAGACCTCTGCGAAACAGAGAACTCACTAGCTGTCGCTGGCCCCATATGTCTCCTGCGTCAATACCCTTCTTAAACTCCATCATCTCGATCACACACACTCCAGTCTCTTTCATACCGTCCAACAGAGCATGCTGTATTGGTGCAGGACCACGGTATTCCGGCAGAAGGGAAGGGTGCACGTTCAGTCTTCTGCCAGGTGCAAAGCGTTGCAAGAGTGAGTTGGGGAGAATACGGCCGAAAGAGGCAGTCACCAATACACGCGACGGGGATGGCGGTGATTCACTGAAAGGAGCTGGTGGCTAGAGCAAGGTGCCACGTTAGCAGGAACACAAAAAAATCCATGACAAGGAAGAGGAACCTGCCAGTATCTGAACGCCGACCTTTCTGTAGGTATAGTATGGACAGGTAGTTGGAGACGTTCTCCCAGTTGCTTGAGTGGAGCTACAGAGGTAATGGGTTCGAGGTGTTCATAAGTATTTCAGCCATGCAACTTACATCTTGACACCTGTGAGCCTCGCCTCCCAACTTTCATGTCAGGCTGTGTGACAATTGATATATCCTGCCATACATCTGGAGACCGTAGGTTCATTAGTCTCATATAGTGACGAATCAGAACATGTCGCACCCTTCGCAGCATATAACTCCTCGAGAACAGTGCGAGAGAACTCATCCCTTCCAAAGTAAAGAACTTCAAACGGATTCAAATATTTGCCTGCACTTTGCGTATATCGTCGACAAGCAGCGCTGCAGGAACGCGAGCTGGACGCAGCTTGGTGGCAAAAGTAGGAGCGCAGCATGAGATGGTTCATTACGTATGACTGCGACAACTGTGGCTTACAGCTGTTGTTGCCCCCAGGACTCAGTACCTTGCCAGTAAACAAGGAGGACTTCAGGGAAAAGTCAATGTTGATGATGCCACTGGTAACTGGTCAAGGTGATACTCGGACGTGCGCGTCTGCCCGAGCTCGATGCCAACGGTAACACATGTTTCTTATTTTGGAAATTGTACTAGTTCGACGGCTCAATCAGTGAGGCATGCATCATGGCTAACATGAAAGCACTGTGGAGAGATCTACTTTGTAGCAGACTGGAGTTTACAGTCTCGTACTGGTTACAGTTTAGCTCCTGTTACACTCTTCAAATTCGCTAGACTGTCGATGACATCCTCGGTCTCCTTCTCAATCCTGCTGACAAGCTCTTCGCAAGTTGGGATGTCTTTGATAAGTCCCACGCTGACTCCTGCAGACCAGATGCCGTAGTCCGGATCGCCGACTTCGTACACAACTTTGCCTCTGGCACCCGCAACCAGATGGCGGACATCTTCGAATTTAGCACCGCCAGGTCGGCGTTCGAGAGCGACAACTTCCTGCGAGACGGCGTTCTTGAATACTCGCGCTGTGTTGTGCAAGGTGCGGAAAATATGAACGGTATCTTGCTCGGTTGCGGCAACTATCTTCTCCTTGATCTTCTGGTGTATCGGACTACGTGGATGGATGTTAGGTGAAACCGTTCACAAGTCTTCAGTCTCATACCTTTCGGCCGTACACATGAAGCGCGTTCCTAACATCCGGTTAAGCATATCCCACAATCAAAACACCTGGGCACGTACCCATATTGGCTCCCTATTTGCCACAAGAAGTCAGTCCCATAATCGAACCTTCGCTCGGCATAGATAATGTATACTCACACATGCGCCCAAAGCTAACACAGCTGCCAAGCCACGTCCGTCAGCTATACCACCGGAAGCAATGTAAGGGATCTTCAGCTCTTGAGCAGCTCTTGCTAACTGTGCGTAAACGATTCTTAGCCTATGTTCTATGGCCATACGATAAAATCGCGGATAACACACCAGTACCAGTCCGCCAATATCGTCCTCGCCAGGGTGGCCAGCGCCTGAAAGGAAAGTTGAAGCCATGTATTAGGGAGTGTGACAGCATAGACACGCACATTCAAAACCGTCGATGCTCAAGCAGTCCACACCGAGACGCGCAGCGGACTTGATATCGATGAGCTCAGAAGGCCGGGTAGGCATTCGCTACACTCACCTTTGCATGTCGGATGGTTGTACACTTGTGAATCACAATACACCCCTTGGACTTGAAGAATTTTATCAATGGTCCAGCTAAACGGGGAAAATTAGCTTTGACACTTGAGCGAGACGCAATGCACGCACGGTTGTTTCCTGCCGTCTCAAAAACTCGGACACCTTCTTCCACGGCTACCCTCGCATATCCCTCGTAATCCGGAGGATTGATGCTTGGTAGTAAAGTGATGTTAACTCCAAAGCTTTGTGAGGTCAGCTTGCGAGTCTCCCGAATCGCTTCGCGCAAGGCTTCGGGATTGGGCTGAGTGAGCGCGGTGAGGATGCCTTATAGTTAAGCCGTAATGTCAGCGAATCCCAGCAGATGTTTCTCCATGCTCACCAAGGCCTCCGGCATTAGAGACGGCTGCGGCGAGTGGAGGTAATCCCACCCTGTCAGTTTATGTTTATTGGTGGAAGGGTTCCAACGAAAATGCATGTGAGACTAGCGTACCATTGCATGCCACCTTGTACCAAAGGTCTACAGCACTGTCCGTTAGTGATTCTATTCACTGCGAATAGATGAAGGCAGTCATACATACACTCTGATATTGAGCAGTTTCGTGAGGGCTGTGACAAGCATCCTTGAAGGTCAAACGTTCGCTGTAATGACTTGTAGAAGGTGAGGAAGGCTTGATAGAGACGATGGTAGAGAACAAGCTGAATGGCGGATGTACATCTCGCGAGTAGCATGTACCGGCAGTACAGTATTATGGCCAACGGTGCAAGTAGCATGTGAAATCTCCGAGACTTGAGTACCCCGGAGACCTTGAGATCTGAAATCTAATCGTAATCGGTCCCATCCAAACTGGCAGCAACTTTCAGAAAGCCAACATCGTAAGCCGCGTTTCGAAAGCTTGGTGCAAGGTGAGCAACTTCAGAAAGCCGTCATTCTGAAGTTGCTCATTTGTCAGCGAACTCTCGATACGACAAGAAAAGTAAGCCGAGGGTTCTGCCGACCGCAACGAGGATCGCTATATAACCCTCATCGCGGCTGACAAAACCGTCCCATGCTCCTTGCTCTCGACCCTCATCCCACTTTTCTCAGCGTTTGTGCAGGCCTGGCCCCTCAAGAGGTCATTGAAGACTCCGCGTGCGCAGTGTCCCATCAAGCCCTCGGGGGATGAAGACCCTCCCTCAAGTCTCAAGACCGATGGCAATGTGCTCAGGTACGGCTGAGAAATAGTTGTGAGATGCGGCGTGAGGGGAGTCATGACCCTGCTTGAGCGTCGTGCCTCCTTCTGTCTTCGCAGTCTTTCAGCATGCCTCTGACCTTACACGCCATGCTTTGACCTTTACATCTTCTTCGTCTTTCAAGTAGATCCTCAGGTATACATCAAGCGTCGCGTCCGGCTGCTCGAAGGTTGGTGTGTGTTTGGAGGAGCCTCTGGGGTGAGATTGAGGGCTGATCACCCAAGGATGTCGACCTTCAGGGGTGGAGACTGTATCTTCATGTAATGCTGTTGTTCTGCTAACTTCCTCTCCATCTCAAGCTCTTCAAGCCTGAAGCTCGAGTCGCGCGCAGTGTAATGAAGCATCGAGACCAATGAGCCGACGGGCTGTACTGGTAGGCCAGATGAGCAGTTTCAAGGGCTCATTACCCGACTCCTGCTTTCTGGAGATTTTATTATAAATCATCATCTGGTGCCAGCACATAAATGTGTTCTCTCATCGCTCGTAGAGACGCTGGTCATCTGCACTCACCGCCTTTTTCTTAGGTCGCTTTTGGCATCTGCCTACTTACAAGGTAATTGGCCGCTCACTGCTATGTAGACAGCTGACTCTGCTAGTTTTTCTGTTTGCCGTAGATCTTCCGGCGTTCTCGAAGTCGCGTGCAGTGTTAAAGACTCAAGACCGATGGGCCGACAGACCACGACGGTAGGCCAGATGAGCAGTTTTGAGGGCTCATTACCCAACTCCTGCTCTCTGGGTGTTTGCTCTATTGTGTTGCAATGTGTTCCCTTGTTGTTCTCTCTTCCTCCTTCGCAAGGCACGCGCTGTCCTCTACTCACCGTCTCTCTTTTCCCTGCATAGATCGAAGATGGTCGCGTCGGCTACACGGTGTTGTGGTAAGTATCGTAAGTATGGGGATTGGGAGGAGCCGTTTCGGGCGGCGGCGGAGGGCTGATCACCCTGGGATGTCGTCGCTCGCGCGGCGTGGAATATGGGATTACTTGGTCTCGCCAGTGGTGCTAATCATGTGTTTTCCTTTTTCTTGCTTTTTGATAGGCATGGCACGGAGGGCTTTGCTGGCGAGGTGAGTTTGTCACTTTGATTTGTAGACTGAAGCTCATTCATGCTTGTGACATATAGACCGGTTTTGTCGGCGCAGTGCACCGACATGTTATGGCACGAGTTCGCTGGGCCCAGCGAGCTCGCGGGCAAGTAGCCGGATGACTTGGCGTGAGGGAGTCATGACCCTAGGATCGTCATATCATCTGGTTTTTCCCTTTTTATTTCCAGGCTCATTTGCTTTCGTGTTCTTCGTCATATTGTATTGTTGTTTCTGAGGCTCCCCCGCTGACCCAGAATCATTCTAGCAGCGAGGTGGAAGATTAGTAGGATCAGAGGGGCGTTCGGAGGTAAGTGCCGCTATTTCTGTTGTTCTTTCTGTCACCATGATACTGACTCCGTTTTTGCCTCAGTCAAAGGCAATGGTGTGCCAATGCGGCACGGTAAGTTTTTATTGTTGGCTACTCGGTCAAGAACCCCGCAATAGACTCAAATTAGGCTTGTATACGTTGTTTCCTAGGGTTTGCGCAGGGGGGAGGGTAGACGGCAACGGCGAGCGCGGATTCGGAGCCGAGGTCTGGCCAGCCTCTGGTTCTGGGTTCACGCTTGCCTTGCCGTCCGCAGTGCGAAGAACGTAAGTACTTGAGAACTCGTGGATTTAGATCACAAAAAACCTTACTTTGGCGAGTCATGTTCACAGGGGCTACTTCGACCCAATAGATAAAGTCACGTGATAAGGAGAAGAAAGGCAAGTGTCTTATTCCTCGTTGCTGTTGTAGTTTCAGCAGTTAACTTCTTTACGTCTGGGTAGCACAAGCAGGTTTGCTTATCAAAGAACCATCTGGTCGTGCCACATTAATGCGCTTCTAATGGACATGTCATGTATATTCGATACAAAGCATGTGATGTTTATCTGCCCTGCTCCTGCTTACCTGTTGCTCTCCCTAAATGTTATGCTTTCGTTTACATGTGAGCCTGCGCATCAACCATGAGTATGTAAAAATATTTTGTTGAGGTGACATATCGCATACAATTGTTTGGTACTTTCTGAGGATTTCATTGCGGCGCTCAGCCGACGCCGTACCCAAGTGCGATAGCCTTTTTGGGCCAGTCGCAAGCCGATCATCTCGCGCCACAAAGCCGCCACGCTAATTATAGGCGCACAATTAACGACGAACTCGCTCGGCCTTCTACCACTTCCCACCATGGAGATAGAGGACGTGCTCGGAGACACGATAGGTCTTTTCGACGACGAAGTTGCAAAAGACGATACAATACATTACGGTCCTCTAATCTTGACAACTGCCCCGAAGGTAATACTCAGATGCACACAGAGATTGGAATCCGGCTCGTATTGATACTTTGCATCCCGAATATGTTCTAGGAAGGCAAGGTAACGCATACCCCGTCGACATTCACTCGTACCTCTGATGTATGAAACCAAGTATCCTTGCCGGCTGCCCACACGAAAAAGGCGATCACCCTACTGTCCGATCATCTGTTCTCTCCGTCCCTCTTCTTGGCAGAGCGGATCGAGCGAGGCTTGGTGCCGATATCTGGCAAGACAGGTTAGAGCCAGCTGAATGTTTCCATCCACCCGCCGCTGCAACTCACTTTGTGGTGCTGGTTTTTCAGTTGTCGAGTTGGGGGCAGGATGCGCGTTGCCCTCCCTCCTCTCAGCTACCCTTGCAGATCCCCCTTCGTTGGTAGTGGTCACAGACTATCCAGACCACACCATCCTCGATAATTTACAACACAACGTCCAGAGGAACCAAGTCCACTTTTCGCCGCAAGCAGCGGTGCATTGTGTCGGATACGAGTGGGGAAAAGACGTGAGACCGCTGCTGTAAGTTCTCGATGAGGCGCAGATGAAACCATTTTTGATGATAATACCCAGAGCGCTGTCTTCCACGGGATCGTTTGACGTTGTCATTCTTTCGGATCTCCTGCATTTCGAGACATCCCACGACGTGCTGCTCTCGTGTTTGGCGTCCCTGCTGGCGCGCTCGTGTACGTCCCGGACATATGTCGTCGCGGGAAAGTACACGCGGGCGGAGGTGTGTCGTGATTTCCTGGTGGAAGGAGAGAAGCTGGGGCTGGTGTGGGAGGTAGACGACGATGAGGATGTGTGGAGGGGAACGTTGGCGGTGGGTGGGGGAGGGTTGGACCGCGAGCAGCTGGGTGTGAGAAAGGGAATGTGCAAGAGTTGGGTTGGTCGTTGGTCGGACGATGGATTATTGCAATCAAGTGCTCCGACTGCGGAGTTTGGATGATCAGTTTGGGCGTACATAATGCAAGCGCAGGTGTGGGCGCGATGCGGTGCGGTAGTGTGACGACAGATTGGGATGGGCATCGACCGCGAGCAATGTATGTCGACCGAGAGTGGCACGACGCATGTGAAACAGTGGGTCTGAATATTTTGAGAAAGAGGGGACATTGAAGCTGACCCACAGGGTGCACCGAGCGATATCTATGCACGACAACGAGGGTGGCCAGGTTTGCGCGAGTGGAATGCTTAAACTCTGATGTTTTCCAGGGGATAGTGTACTACTGTAGGTGACCGGCTCAATCGAAGCAGACGTCCCCGGTCAATTCAACGCAGCTGTCAACAGGTGGAGCTGATTTAACGTGTTACGAGATAACGAATGAGCGAGAGATCTGATCAGGGCACGACTGTCCCGATGTTTATCTAATCTGCCATACTTTTCCGCAAACAAGATACTCCCCAAGCTCAAGGCTGCATCGTGCCAGCCTTCGTCGCTGCGCACCACTCGACCACAACGAGGCCCATTGTCATTTTCAAGCAGTGAATGGCCAGGCACTTGCGGTTCCAAGTTTCGAGTGATGCCCTACTCCCGCGAACATTGGGTTCGCCGCCGGCTCCCAAACCTCGGGAGAGGTGTGTCCCGGATGTGTTTCGAAGGGTTCCCGAGGAATGTTCTCATGCCGAGCCAACACGACACGTGCATGTTCTTTATATAGGCTACCTCACGCGCGGTGCTCAGGCTAATGTGTGACAGTAGACCAGTCAAGCTCTGGAGCGGTGTTTATCCACATTCAACCATGTATAGCCCGGTTGCGTGCCTGTGGATAGCGTCGTCAGTTCTCCCTGTTCAATACATACTCCTCCTGCAGACAACACTATCTCTGTCGGCAATTTACTGTTCGGTCTTTTGACTTCCTGACTGCCACACACATATATATTACCCGGGGTTAGGACGGTTCACTGGCCACGATCTGTGCTATGCGGTTACGGAAGACTTTTTCACCAGACAGAGCAAAGCTAGCTAGGCTGGATTGGGCGGGTGCTAGGGTCTGGACGTAAAGTGATCAGGTCGGCGATCGCCATTGTTGAAGGGCACAACCAGTCCGCGGACCAATGGAATAAACTTCAACGCAACAGTCCCATAATTAAACTGTTGACGAGAAGAACTCGTGGACAAACGCTTGACACCACTGTGTAAAGCACATCCTGATAGGCCGATGGTACGATGCGTCACGGCCAACCACACAAAGAATGGATGCAAGTACAAGCCAGAGCTCACCTGATGGGTGCATTCAGTTGTTCGTAGACTGATTATTCAGCACAGGGCGTGCCGACTCTCACAGACGTCGTTTTTGTACGGGGATGATGTGGGAGATTGGATCGACCAAGGGTGCAAACGACTAGGTCCAGAACTCGCCTTTGAGACGACGCCATCGCACTCACCGCCACTGGACCAGGTGAGATACGCACGGAGAATTTACAATGACTGTTTCATGGGCGCGATGCTGCCGCTGTGTCGAGTACGCTTTCTGCTCGCTCTGGCACATGACACTACGAGTTTGGTGAGATCAGTCGTATGCCTGTGCGCAAAACCAACTTACCGAGTGTTGCCGCTGTGGTCCAATATACCTTTCCACAGTCGCCGGGGGTACAAAGCATGTGCGGTGGAAACATTGACGTTCGAGATTGATATCTTGAAGAACACAGGTGCCAACATTCGGCGGTGGAGATAGTGTTTCGGAGAGGAATAAGCACTCGTTACTCACTCTTGTACTTGAAGCGGTCCGACCCATGGGCTTCCTACGCAGCGTGATGTAAACCATAGCATCTATCAGCAACGGAGAGCTAGACAAGCTTTCTGGCGCACAGCTCCTCGGAATCGACATCCACGAACAACACTTGCCCTCGAGTGTTGTTCGTGGATTTCTCTGCGATACGACCTTTGCAACTACATCGCTTACCGTCAACCAAACACGGTGACCGGTCCACTAGAGCTATTTTGCACCGCAGAAATTCGAAGTGGTGTTCCATCACGAATGATATGATACAACTGAGGACAAAGTTGATTAGACCGACCTAGAAGCCGAAAGTCATGTACAACGTACTCATTTACTATAATGTTATGCGTTGCGATCGATCAAACGTTGAACGTTGTACCACACGCGTTGCGACACGTTGTGGTCAATGCCCACCGCGTGCCACCACGCTCGGGTGTCCGGGGGATGGGATCGTCGGTGGGTGCGAGGTGCTGGTGTGTGTGGTGCAAGTTGGTGCGGACGCCGTGCGGGACCGATACGCGGTACGTGGCACCCTGGTTCAAGTTGGAAGCCGTTCATATGCGTGCTCACGTTTACGTAGCGTCTTCGTCCACCGATCTGCAGGCGAGGCTCGTGTTCTTGGGTCACGCGCGAGCAGACTCGTACGGGATGAGATTGCCAAATTGCGATGGTCTGGGTGGGAGAGCAAGGTGGAGGATGGCCGTGACATTGTGACGGTGTTTGCACCGACAATGCTATTGCACGCTACTGTCGCCCCACGTTGATATCCGGCTGGGAGGGACTAGAGAAATCAAACGAACGAGAGTTGTAGCGTCACTGGCGTGGCACAACTTGGTCGCAGCAGCTGTGAGCAGCACTACCGTAGTGGACAGCACAGTCGACTGGTACAATGGGTATGCCCATGTTGCGTTGGGTATGTCAGGATACACCAGCGAGTGTCGCCCATCGACCCTAGATTCACATAGATTGGTCGCCGAGATCGCCGCGGAGTGTCGGAGTCTGAATATCGCAAGTCGCTCTTTGCAAGACCGTGACGGTCTGTGTTGATACTTACGGCCTCAGCTAAACGATGTCGGTGGCGTTATTGTCGATGTAGGTCGTTCTGTTCTGGACCGCTTGAAAGCACCGAAACGAGGCAGGACGATGAAAGACGCCCAGCGGATCCCTCCAAGAATCTGTCTGAATATGGCAGGAGCATGAGCGGTGTAATGGTGCTCGACGGTGATATATACCCAAGCCTCCGTTGGCTGAGACTCCCTCCAACCCCGAGCCATGTCATACCCCGCTATGGCCACCAGACTACCTCACACGGCCTCTGCCTGGTGTGATCCCCTCCCGGTGTCGACCTCTCCGCCGGCTTCCTACCACTGGCCACACCGCTCATCATGGCCGCCCGCCGGCCCATCCTACCACATGCATGCTCCCTTGCCACAGTATCCCGTCCCCCGTCTCGAGGCCGAATACCTTCCCGCCATCCTTCCGTCTCATCAGTCTCCCCCGCCCGAATCCTCCTCCACCGCTGCCCGCTTCCCGCAGTCCGCCGCTCTGCCTCACTTTCCCTTGTCTTCCTATCACCACGAGCTCACCACACGCCAGCCTGCACAGAGTCCACTCCAAACACCCACTCCCGTTTCCTCGTCCCCCTCGCCCGCTCCCCAGCCCTCTTCTCCTCTCGTAAAGCAAGAGGAGGTTTCAACGGACTGCTTTATCTTCGAAGGCCCGACAACATGGCTCTCCTCACACGCCACTTCTCTCATGATCGAGGTCCCGCTCCGTGCCACAGGTGCACCCAGAAAGATGCGCCGTCTCATGGCCGTTTACAGATTGGACCCCTTCGCCATCAACAACGCGCCCTCACGCCCAGAGGAGGGTAAAGACTGGTCTGGAGACAGAATCGGACCTCTCACGCAGCGGGGCAAGGAGTACCAGTTTCAGATCCAGATGAAAGCAGACGTCAAGCCCGAGCCTGAAATCCCTTCCAGCCGCCCTCAGCCTGCAGACCCCACGCCGTCGCCCGTGTTCTCGAGCTCGCTGGAATACCCAGACGACGACAACAACAGCGACAACAGCGAGACGGCCCAACCGCAAACCTGGAATTCTCCGCAACCGGTTCTTTACTCGCTCATCTCGGACGACTCGCCGCAGTTCGACACAATCCCGACGGCAGTAGAATATCTGGCTGCCTCCGCGGAGGGTGGCAGCATCAGCTCTAGTTCTCCGCCGAGTAAGTCATCATTATCGTGGCTCTCATTCACGTGGATCGTTGATTTTATTTTCTCACAACAAGTGCGGACAATGCAGACGTCCCCGTTCCTTCTCCCGGTGTCGAAAGACCCCCGGATGCAGTATGCTCCCAAAGATATATATACTCGCCATCCGCCGTATACTGCATCGCCTTCATTGCGACTTCCTCCCCCTACCCCGTCGTCGCGGTATATTTCCATGCCGCAGATCCACAACAATGACACCTACTCTGACGACAATTGGTATCAAAAGGATGACTGCTATTCCTCGTCGTTCTACCCGTCAAGCAAGGTACGGACAACTCTATATCATCTGCCCAACCGCGTGATATTCACCACTCCTTCTGATCTGTTTAGGACATTTTGCCCTTGGCGTCTACCGTGAGCTCCCTGGCGAACGCGACCAAGTATCGCGCCCCGCAAGCTGGAAGCGTCGGCCATTCTATGTATTCGCCGTCACTCCATGGCCTGCACAATTCTGAGCGAATCCGCTATTCATAGTCGTTCTCGCCAGTGGCCAGCAAGGATGTCAACACAAGCGTCAAGTCTTGGCTAGCATCTTTTGCTCGAGCGTCACGCTCGCATTGTCCGTAGCGTCCGCGATCCGTGCCTTTCATCCTTCGCACACCTTTCTGCCACCGATGATCGGCTGGTCACTTCATGTGCTCTTCACCTTGAATATCATTCCGACCTTGCCTCCGACCGATCGCATTGTTCGCTCGCAACGGGCCTTCTGACCAGAACGACGGTACGATACCACGATATACCTACGCAAGTTCCCTGAATCACTGCCATCATTCGCACTGTCTTCGCATCTTTGCTCTCGCCGTCATCATCATTTGCTATCGCTCGCTATCGTTTCTCAGGCTTGTGCTTGGTCCATCTACTACATGCGATTATCTTTTTCTTTCTTGTTGGCACATTACGGACATGCATATGATATAGATATATTCTGTTGGTCAGTACTCTGGGCTGGAACTCGTACTTTAAAGCGTGCACGTGGAGGTAGCGCTGTATGTCGGATATATTCGTTTGCTTGCTACGAGCTCTATGTACGACAGTGTATTTGTAGTTGTATTAGATGTCACGCGTCACGCCCCAATTTCTTGTGCACTGTTTTACGACATATGTTCATCAAATTCCATCATTGGCGGCTGTGCCGTATCTATCACATTCACGGCATAGGACTGCCCACTGCCATGAGGTTCTCACACTTTTTCTTCAACGATCTGTGCCAAGCGGTGGTCAGTTTTTCCTCCGCTAGGGTCGCATTGACTCTCTGAAGTGGCGGAAATACAATGAGCTCAAGCTAACAGCAGCGCAAGCCTCGAACACGGAAATCTATAAATAAGATAGCCCGACTAATACGTGAATGAACAGATGTCTAGCCCTGGTGCCTGCGGAACAACCGAGGGTTTAGATTATTGTGCAAGACACGAAACAGCCAGGAAGGACGAGGATGGATGACGTGTCTATGAGCTTCAGACGAAGTGCTTTGCGTGTTTCTTGAGCGAATTGTGCACTCGACGTACCAGAGCGCAGTTCTCGAATTGACGTAAAGTCTAGATCTGTACCACGCTGGGATGCAATAGACCGTGTACCCGTCCCGGTTCGTGTTCTTTTCTCATTGAGTGGGAAATGGTACGTAAACGAGACTCACCACCCTGCCCTGGCCAGCGTTTAGGTAGTGCGTAAGGTCGGTGGTTCCGGGGATACTTGTGTGAAAATGAAGGACGTGGTGGACCGACGAGTAGCGCGGTGCATATGCTACAAAAGCAGGTGTGAATCACAATCTTGAGCGAGTGTGAGGACGTACGTGGCGTCGCTTGCAGTCTTGAAGTGACATGTTGACACTCAGACGTTGCTAGTTTGTGGTGTTACTGAGTCGACGTTACGCGCAGTCACTCATATATGCTTTGAGCCAGCGAGAATCTAGAACTTGCCGCACATTCATCCTGAGCCGTGATTGCGCTGCGCCCATGGGTGACTATGTTGCACTGCCTTCTTTTATCCGACCGAAATAGATGGGAAGCGGTGTGACCGCCTAGAAACTGCGTGTATGACCATGAACAGCACATTGCGGCGGCGTTCGGCGGGAAAAGGAGTTCTGTTCAATAAACTTGCAGGGTATACGGGCCGTGTACCTTGGCATAGTTACTTTCCCGCCGTCAGATCCAGAATGCATATCCTGAAAGCGCGATCAAGCCTTGCCAAAGGGTGTTTGGGGAACGGCTGCCGTTTGCATGTATGTTCTAGACTGGATAGAATGGGTGGCTGTGCGAACGGACGTACAGGGTTTCGGAAGATCATGAATGAACCCGCGTTTTATCGATGCTCAGGGGGCAAACGTTGGAATGCGTGCGGGTATGAGATGAAGCGAATTGAGACCCTTGTCCTATTGGTGTGCTCGGTGCTGCTGGTATAGGGGATGAACGGAGGGCAGACGTAGCTCGACATGTGCATGCCAACAATCTCGCCGTTAACTCGACTGCCTTGGGGGTCCCACAGCGTCACTAACCTGCCGGCGACTTGACTAAATTCTTAAAGGCATTGAGCTAAGGCATGTCCATGAGGCTGTTGAATACGTACCTGTGGCATACCATTGCTGTGCGGCGTGTACATCAGATGCAGTGGGTCTACCAGTCGAATTGCTACGCGGCGGATAGGTAGAATTGCCAACTGACCATGCATCCGCCGTGCCAGCGTTAAGAAACGTCTGTGAACAGCGAGGCGTTCGGTGATCTGCGAGACTTGCTCGTCAAGTTAGAGTTAGAGCCTTGGGGCAACAACCTTGATACTACTCGCGCACCTACTGCTCATGTAGTTTGAGCGAGACGCACTCGCTAGATACGCGAGTGATTGACTTGGTTGTGATTCCTGTATGTTTCAGCATCGCATGCACGATGGAAGAGATAAACGCAAGATCCTCGTGAATTCTGAACTGGAAACCCGTCCTGCTTGATCAGGGCGTAAACAGTAATGCTGGAAGTGTGTCCAGGACAGTCTGTGTCATGAGTAGAGCTGTTTGCAGCGCTCACTCACGCACAGGCGTGCATCTGAAGCAAGACTGAAGCTACACGCTTTGTCCTACTTGCGACCTGAAGCGGTGGAGCCTTGACTCTATGTTTCCTGCATATGTCGAAGAACAAGTCACAGTCCGCCCGGGCGAGCGGCGTCGCCGGGTGCATGATGGTGTAAAACGCCGTCCGGCGAGTCAGTTGAGCCGGGGAACCCTCGCAGCACGTGGAGGCCACGCGACTCCGAAGCTACCGAGCCCGCCGTTCAATCTCATCCCACCGAGCGCATATACATAGACCCAACTCTTCCTCCTCCCTCTCAACGTTGTCCTGCTCTCACACCCTACAACAGCTGCACGCCTAGTCATCAGGGAGACAGCACAAGCACCACCGTCTCACTCGCGCTCCTATCCGATATACAAGGAAATATGCACTTTCGACGTCGAAGCGTCGATGTGGGGGGTCTCGCTCTCGCTCTGGCCGAAGCGTCAAGCGGCTCTGGCTGGGGAGGCTGGGAAGAGACAGAGCAAGGCGAAACAAGGTTTTAGCGTTGATGTTTGGAGATTGTACCAGGGCTCTGACATGCTTCCACACTTTGTCAGATACGCAGAAGTCATGATTGACGTCTGCGCTCACACCGACAATATCGTTAATCTCGAGCCGTTGCACATGTTAGCTATGGCTTCACTATGGCTGTCGCTCAAAACTGAATCAATTTGCTTCGTCAGCTACCCCTTCGTGCTTGAAGACGACGTCCGCTCGCGGCTGATCGAATCTCTGGGATCTTGGCATTTCGAGCCACACAGGCTACCTGAGGAGCAAGTGTTGGCGTGCGCATATATTCTATTTGAAGCAGTGTTTCGTATTGAGGGCATGGTAGAAGAGGTTGCGGTACCGTTATGTGAGTGATCACCGAAGCATTCTACTCTGTCCCATCTCAACAGAAGCGGTGGGAAATAGCTCAATTAGCGACCTTTCTCCAACACCTCCGACAGCTGTATCGAAGTGACAACAACTACCACAATTTCTACCACGCTCTGGACGTTCTACAGGCCACCTACTTCTTCCTCCTCTCTGCAGGAGCGGTACCACCTGTGTCAATACTCCATGAGGATTCTAGATTATGGAAACCAGACAAGCGACGCGCCGATGGTTGTCTAGCCTCTTCTCTGTCGAACGCAGACATCTTTGCACTTTACATAGCTGCAATAGGACACGATGTCGGTCACCCAGGGCTTACGAATGCGTTTATGGTCCGTCATAGTCTCTATCCACAGTCATCATATTCACCTATTGTCTCAGAAAAATGCCAAGACCCCTCTAGCGGAGCTGTATGACGAGAAGTCAGTCCTGGAGCGTATGCACTACGCGCTGCTGCTGTCCATCATGCGACATCATGGCCTCGGAGTGCTCCTAGACCGCCCGAATTTTGGTCGATCGTTCCGGAAAGTCCTCTCCTTGATTGTCATTTCGACAGACATGGGTTTGCACGCGGACTTCATGGCTCGTTTCCAAAGACTGGCACAAAACCGTATACCAGATATGTCGACGCGCAGAATACTCTTCTGTCAGGCTATCATCAAATGCGCAGATATTAGCAATCCTGTGAGTGCTTATGCTCGCGCGTCTCGATTCTAGACATAATACTAACGAAATCTTTATCAAGACCCGTCCGTACGCCGTTTCCAAGCATTGGGCAACAGCCCTGGACTCTGAATGGAGAAATCAATTTTCGTTTGAGCAATTTCTGGAGCTTCCTACCTCGGTTATGCCGTCAAAGGACCCTCTCAGCCAAGCTCGTGGTCAAGTATTTTTCAGCAAAACCTTTGCACACCCTTTGTTCCAGTTGACTGCATCTGCTATCCCGGGTAAGCAACATTCCCTTGCAATCGTTATTGCTCCTCAGCATCTCACGGCTCTGGTCATAGAAATGACACGATTTGCCGAGACCTGTGCGGAAAATCTGAAGACATGGGAAGAGCGTTGTGCCCAGCTAGCAGCAGATACCGAACACGAAAGTCGTGGCACCGAGCCCAACACGAATTCAGCAACTCAAGTCCCCGAGGACTTTTTGAACGCATTCGCACCCACGTTACCCCGTTCATTCCTGAACGAGTACGAGGCCTCCACGAGTGCTCTAGACTCCAAGTCCGAATTCTTCTCAGGCTCTTCGGGTTCACTGCCAGGTTCGCGACCATCCTCTGCTGGATCAAATTCGCATAGCCATTATGAGTCATGCTCATCCTCGTCTCCGCCGCCTCCTCTCTTTTCCTTCCCAACAGATTCCGTCCCTCCAAACCAACTGCCTCGTTTGGAAATCAAGATATCGCCCACTCCGTCGACAGGAGGAGCGCCAAGTGTTGCTTCCTCAAGCCCGTTTTCCAATTCTCATGATGCAACAGCAGCCATTCGCGCTGCATACAGCGCCAGTGTACGCAAAAAGAAGAGCTTCCATCGCACTTCCTGGAATCCCAGCTCGACAGAGCTCAGTGGACAAGCTGGACGCTCACCTCTCACAGAGCACCCTATATCTCCGCTCTCCCCTCACTCTAACTTTACTAGTCCTCTATCCCCTCCGTCCTCTTCGACGGTTTCGACGGTCAGCCCATTGACCCCCGCTTCTATCTCCAATACTGGGCGAAGTGCTTTCTCGGTTTTTCAGCCAGTCTCATCTTGTTAAAATTTCTTTCGGCTCACACTGTATTACCACTCATCCTCACTCGTGTGATCTTTGCATGTACCATGTAAGAATGTGTAGCAAACCTGTAGCCTCTTTTCCATATACTGTTTGCCCTTTTTCCTTCGATTTGTTCTTTGCATTTGTTCCATGCGCATCTTGTTTGTTTGTTTGTCCTTCTATAGCTGGTTCACGCTGGTTGGAATCTTCTTCCGCGGCCAATATACGAGCAACGTGTTTGGCTCTTAGACCGTGGCAGAGCAGAATGCAGTCTCGTCTTGTAAGCAGCACACAATTTCATTGACGTTTTTGAAACCGCGACATAAGTTGTGGTGCCTCGCTTACACTCAACTCTCGTACTCTGCCATTCCGTTCCACTTGGCACGTGTATAAACGAACTGAGTCGAACATTCATTGCCAAAAATATAATGGTATGCAGTAGTACTAAATCGATAAGGAGGGAAACAAGGGGTGAAAGAATGGCTGTCGGGCGTACTCGCACAAGTTGACGGTGGTGAGTGATAACTGGGTACATATTACGTTTTATAATGCATATGCCGGGAGAGAGGGAAGAAAACTAGAAGCGATTATTCAAGGAGTGGGGTAGCTTGAGCAGATGTAAGCGCACTGAAGGAAGGGTAAGATATTTGAAGAAAAGTATGCAGTCAAGGCCATCCAAGTCGGGTGGTCATCGGTGTTCCGCTGTAATCGTCTTCGCCGAACGTCTTGTACCGAAACGTGAGAAGAATCCACCGTCGTTCGAGTGTGTACTACCCGATCTCGATCGGAATGACCATGCAGGAGAGACAGGCCGGGCAACTTCGCTTGGATGCACATCGAGGTGGTTTTCTCTCGTACGTGACGGTGGCTGTCGCGGTGGGTGATTGTGGTTATGCTGTTGATGATCGTGGTGATGGTGATGGTGAATGATCTTGCCAGATCGCCCTACAGTATGTCTCCCATCGCAACACGCCCTTACATTCTCGAGCCCTTCGAAACCTTCGTCCGACATCGTATCTTCGTGTAGTTCAAAGTCAAGTTCGTCGTCTTGTCCGGGTATATGTTCAAAAGACTTGTCCGGACTGTGAGGAGGCTCGTTACCCCAGCGTAAATATTCTGCTGCAGGGGTACCTGAGCGCTTGCCCATCGAGCTTCTCATCGAAAGTTGAGAGTGACTACGCTGTCCACGAGGAGTTGAATTCCAGGAATCCACGCTGACACCAGTTCGAGCTGTTCGTACGCTTCGCTGACTGTGAGGAGAAGCGAAAGTAGTCGGACGCTGGTCGTGAGACTCCGGTAAATCTGCTTCCATTGACAATGGGCTGGCAAATCTGCTAGCCGCGCCATTCGGGATGGGCGAGGTGACGTTATTGTTTCCAGGCCTCGTCAGTAGGTATTGGAGAGCCTTGACCATATGGAAGTTTTAGACTGACTGGACTTTGACAAAGGTAGAGAGCTTACATTCAGCCAGATGTCGTGTCTTTCCTTTGTGAGAGCGGTAAACTTCATCTCGCGCTGCGGCGTCGAAACCACGACACTATATTGATAGATACCAGGGGGCATTGGGTTGGGATCAAGTACGGCTCGAACGCCTTCGATGTATGCTAACGTACACATGGTCAGCGAGGTTGTAACACGGGCAAATGCTATACATACCACTCTTCGCACTGGATTCAGACACATTGGAAGATCCAGGATCTGCGGAGCTCCAGTAGAGCGTGCGAGTATACGGATGTACCCAGAAGAAGCGCTTGTGCCTTCGCTCGCCGTGTCCTTTTCCAATCGCTCGTCGAGTATACTTGTATAGGAACTCGCCAATCATTGTTTGAGTAATGGCGTGTATGACAGTAGGATCTGTGGCACCACCGACAGCGCGATTAGCTGGGAGTGTTCGATCAGGCGTGGCAGGCGCTTCTTGTGATGGCTGATCATATGCGAGACGATCTGAAGACGCTGACGAACGGTGAGAATCAACACTCTGCCTAGCAGATGTTAGCGACGTTGTCGACATTTCTCTCCGATTGCGTGCATCAAAGGAAGCCGCAGAAGGACTGTGCTGAGGTCCTTTCGTGTGAGCAGCAGAAGACCTGAAGCTGCCTGTCGAAGGAGGTTGCCGCAATCCTCCTTGTGTAGAGGCCACGCTTGATGGATGATGTTTCAAGCCGAAAGGCCGGGTACTAGGCACGTTGAGGGCCTGCCCGAAGGTAGGAGTAGTCGCACGCTGTATGAGCTCTTGAGGAGGAGGCGACAACGGACGTGGTGGCGGACCCTCGCGGGACGTGCTGGAGATTGTTGGTTGTCGGCGCTCAGGAATGAATGCCGGTGGAGGCATACTACTAGGCGGAGGTAGACGAGGCGGTGGCGGAAGTACCATCATTGGCGGACGAGTCTTGTCAACTACATTCGCAACATTCGACGGCGCGCGTGAACGTGCAACGGCATCGTCACGTGCAGATGAAAGAGTAGACTCGATGGATCGCCGGCGCTCTGATTGAGCTGTGCGAGGACGAGGGATGAATGAAGAACTAGAGTCACGCAGGGCGGAATTCGGTGAATGAGTGGCGGTTACGGGAAGGGTTACTGTAGTGGGACCGGCTGAAGGCGGTGGAGAGATGAATTGGAATTGTTGAGAAGTAGGTCCAACACGGAACAGTGCTGGAGAGGAAGGTGCAACAGGGGACGGTGGCATAGAAGCAGGCGCAAGAGCAGGAGCAGGAGCAGGAGCAGGAGGGATCCAATCGTCTGTTTGCATTGACGAATCCTTGAAATCTTTCGGAAGAGGTGCGGGAGGTGCCAACGACTCGACATCGGCAGACCGCGAGGTTCTGGGTTCAGCTTCTACAAATTCAGCTGACACGCCCTTCGACTCATATGTACGGACTGGCTCTGTCACTATATACGACGCTGTCGAAGAGGAAGAAGCGCCCTGCGATTTGACGGTAGGAGCCACGAGCGCATGACGGCTAGAGAAAGCAGAAGCCTTGATGCTCTCAGCGTCGCTATCCGAAGAAAATTCATTGTCTGTGACTGTCATGATGGAGTGGTAATCTTCCATAGATTCCGTCGGTGTGGCAAGTGATAGGCTTTGCCTTGCGTCGACAAAGTCGTCCATGTCCGTCTCGACCACAGAGGCCGTCTCTGTCCTCGTCCCGTCGTCCCCCTCGAGATTGGGCACTGTGACACCGGCCGTTGGACGAATGGTGATTGTGGAGTCCTCGTTCGAACCGCCCACATATGCGTCAGCAACCGAGTCCCCGAAAGTGCGCAAAGTGGCGGTAGCCGACACTGGAACGTCAATCTGGACGGCCTGCACCGGCGTTTCCAAAACAGGTGCGAATGATGTCTGTGTCTGCATTTCGGCAGTCTCAGCAACTTCCACCTTGAGAGTCTGGGCATCTGCGTCGCGTCTTGGTGTAGCAATGTCCACAGTCTGCGAGTCTGCATCGACGAGAGCAGTAACAGCCACAAACTGAGGTTCAGGCTGGGAAACAGTTGCGGTTGCTGGCTCAGGTTCGGGGAAAGGATCAGTGACACTCCCAGTAGACACGAACTCCCTCTGCGGAGCAAAATCGGAGTGTTGGATAGCAGCCTCCATAAGCTCGACGGTGTGCTCTGGGTCTGTCTGAGATGAAACTTCGCCTCGCACTGGTACAGGTTCCAATCCAGGTTCCGCCTGTATACCAATTTCCGACACTGTCGGCCGTGATGAAATAACGGGCTCACGTTCTGCAACGAGAGGCCCGGAAGGAGACTGAATAACCACTTGGGGTAACAGCTGTCCCTCCTCAGTTTGGCATGCGATCTCTACAGTCTCCTTCGTCGACTCCGGAAGTTCGAACGTGTCTTCCAGCGTGCTGAAGCCAAATTCACCGAGTTCACTGGCGAGAGCTTCAGGCTCGCCTGCGAATGATGGAGGGCGTGCCTCTTGGAAGGCGGCACCGCCTCTTGAACGTCTAGAGAGGGACTTGCCTCGGGATGCTCTTGCGAAAACGGAGTGGCGCAAAGGACTAACCCCATGGGCGATTGTCCGGCCAGAGGTCGAACGACGTAAAATGTTGGCAAAAGCTGGGTCCATGCCATCAACGCTGGTCCTGTTGGAAGGCGGAGCAGGAGAAGGCGATTGCTGAAGGTCATTATCTGCAGGCGCGTCTTCCTCCTCATCAAACGCAACATTGGCTTCATCGCTTTTGAATGCAGATGGCATGGACGGCACAGGAGGAGGAGGGGAGCTTTCCGGGAGTGCACGAAGATCATCGTCATCTGCAAACTCGGAGCCTGGGCTGTGCGCTTGCAACCTCTGTATAAGTGTCATACCCCCTCTTCCTCTTCCCCTGCCCCTGCCACCACGCACAACCTTGCCAACACGGAACGGTGTCAAACGAGCCCTGGGTTTGACTTCGTCAACGTCTTGCTGAGCTTCTGCTGCATCATCCTCTTCGTCATCGTCATCCTCACCCAGCCCAACATCGAGTTTGCGTTTGTACTCGATGCGCAGTTCCTTCTCCCTCTGTAAGGAGCCTTTGAGTGTGTTGATTTGTCTCTGAGCATGAGCGAGCCTCTGCTGCAGTGCCTCTATTTCGTTATTGGGATGATTAGGCGCAAGGAACGGTCGCGAAGGAGAGTGTTCAGGCGAGGAATCCGGGTATTCGAAACCATCAACCGGGAATAATCCAGATGTATCCAATTTCTTACGATTAGTGGAGGCGCCGTTTGTACCAAAGAAGTCATCTTCTTCACCAGCAGGAGTGTTCAGAGCAGGAGTACTGGCGCCGTTGGGAGTAAGAGGGGAGCCGAAGCGAGGCAATCTCTTATTAGCCTTCGCGTTCTCTGCCTTGAGCGAGTCAAGAGTCTGCTGAAGATCGGACTTGTCGCGTTGAAGGCTGGCAGCTTGGCGTCTAGCCTGAGCAACGTCAGCTTCGTGCTTGGATTTCAGCTCCGCGAAAGCATTCTGGTGGCGCTCAGCCTCATTCTTGTGATGGTCTACGGCTTCACGAGTTGTGGTGAGTATTTTGGTAAGTCGCTTCTGCTCTCCCTCCAGTCGCTGAGCCGTGCCTTGCGAGTCTCCCAGCTGTACCCGAAGTTCTTGGAGAGTTACCTCAAGGTTCCAATTCTCCTCCTTGTACTTGTCGGTTGACTGTTCCTGCTGACGAAGAGCTGAGCGGAGGCTTTCCACCGTCTTATCGAGGTCGTCCTTCTCTTCCTTCATGTCTTGGATCGCTTTGTCTCTCTCAGCAAGGAGGCTTTGCAAGCGGCGAACTTCCGTCAAGAGGCCGCTGCCGATCTCGAACGCAAATTCTAGCGATGACGAAGTAGCGTGGTTATCTATTGAAGCGTGGCAGAAGAATTGCAATGAGACTTACCAACATCATCCGCGCGATGAGCCGCGTTCTTTGCGCGTCGGGAGGATTGCGCCGCTGTAGTGCCACTCGCAGATACCTTTGACCGCTCAACGGAACGCTCGATCTCCGTCCGAGACAGTTCAACAGCAGGGAATGCCTGAGACCCATTCACCTGAAGAAAAAGGGATAGATGGAGTAGTGTGGTAATTAGAAAGGCTCGTGCGAGGCTCACCAGCACTATTCAAACGCACCTTTGCTCCGAACGTGCTGGACAACTGCTCATTCTCCGCGTCCCAGGCCTTAATGGTGTCGACAAGGTCGCGATACTTGTCGCGCGCGTCGTCGCCTTCTCCACCTTCAAGTTCCATGTCCTGCAGAATCCGTATTCGCTCCTCCAACTCCATCCTCTGAGCAAGCAGTTGCTGCCCGAGCGTACCTGCTTGCTGTAGCTGCTTCTCTTTGGTGTCCAAAAGAGTCTGAAGCTGAAAGCGCACATCGTCAGAAGATGAGGAATAAGATGATAGACCAGTCATTGTTGAAAAAGTGAGACCGTCGCCACCGTCAGAGAATGTTGGCATCGTCTTGGACGACGATGTCGTCGTCCTGAGAGTTGAACGATGAGCGTACGGCGCTCGACAACACGCAGACTACGGGAATGTCACTCGTCACGCATGTGTGACCACTGTAATACTAAGGCGCTAAGAGAATTACGTAGCAAGCACTGGGACAATTCCAGTAAATAGTAAATCAACTTGTACGTGTGCATTTGATTAGTATGTCAGATTTATTTCAAGACTTCTGGTGAGGAAGAGCGAGCTATGGAAGGATGCCGGCGAGGGGTACTAGAGTGAAGGGGTATTCGTGAAAATGTCACAATTGGTCAAGCGGACTCATCAGGGCGGCAAACTGTCACTCCCGCTGTGTCCCAAAGTCACGCTCATCCCAACATTGTTCGTGAAAGCTGCTCTACGCAAGTCTTAGAGCAATCGGGCTGTTTGAACAGGGTTTTATGGAGCTTCTACTATTATGCTTCCACGAGACAGAGCAAAATTATGCAACAGCCGGTATTTCTGTCCATCAGCCTGAGTAAAGTACAAAAACCTACTGCTTCGTCTCTAATGGCTACACATCTCATAGTAACAATAGACCGAAATCATTCATTAGCAGTCCTTGGTATGTCATCATATACTTTGAATATTTGGAGGTGCGGACGTATTTAAAGTAGCAGTGTTTGGAAAAACCAGGTTCTTCGAACACCCCATCACCCATAGTATGTATCATTATCGGCGCAGAATTCGAAGTACATAACTATTTATCTCAATTTAGCGCTTGACTTACTCTATTTTGAGTATATCTCAAGTCGTTTACTGAGCATGTACATACATTTCTCTGCACTGCGTAGAACGATCTCTCACTTGTCGATGGAGGGATTCCCAAGATATAAGATCTCTGACAGATTCACTGATGTTTGTGTGAATTGGCACATATTGGCAGCTTGTATTCATCACTCATTCAATTCCACGAACAGGACACCTGTACAGCAATTCTCCACACTCAGCGTCAGCCTCATGTCTGCTGCGGGCGAATCGCTTTAGCGCGGGGCCACATCTCGAAGTGTCCTGCAGATTTGAAGAGTCTGTTGTAGTCGGATCCATCGCCCTAGGTACACAATTTAGTTCATGCCTCAGAGCAGTATACCCAAAACTTACGAAGAAGCTGTATGGGAACCCTTTCTCGAACGGCACGACGCTTTCGAGGTACTTGACTTGCTCCTCGTTAAGAGAAATGTCGAGGGCCTCGAGATTAGCGTAAAGATGTTCAACCTTACGACCACCGACGATAGGGAAGACGTAAGGAACCTTCTGCATGATATATGCAATAGCGACTGCAAAGACGATATGAGAGATCAAGGAGTGATAGAGGTTGCTTATACGCACTGGCAGTAATGCTCTTGGCTCCAATTTCCGATGCCACCTTCTCGAGAGCCTGACTAACTTTGCGCTCTTGCTCGTTACGCTCCCATGACCCGGACAGCTGGCGTCCTTTCTCTCCGCTTTCGCGGCGTTTCTCCTCCTCGGCGTCAGTGCGAAGCTTTCCAGATGCGAGCACGTTCCAAGGAGCCAGCGCGAGACCTCATGCAGTAGATTCAAATCAAATCAACCTTCTCAATGCCTCGCCACAACTCACCCTCGTTGAGACACATGGGAATTATGTCTCGCTCCAAATCGCGCAGCATGATATTCCAAGCACCCTGGTAGATCACGAACGGCGTCTTACCGGCCATTTTCGCGTACGTATTAGCCTTCGAAACGACCCACGCAGGCGTGTCCGACACGCCAAGGTAAAGGACCTTGCCCTGGACGACAAGGTTATGCAAGCTGTTCATGACCTCCTCAACGCTGGTAGTGTAATCCCACCAATGAAGATAGAGGATATCGATGTAGCTGGTGCGGAGCTTTTCCAAAGAGCGTTCGACCGAAATGTGCATTGACTTCGTGTTGTTTCCAGTAAAAGAAGTCTTCTGCGGGAGACTTTCGCCTCGTTTATAATTGGTTGTATACTATGATGCCGATAAGCCTCATCAAGATCCTCAAAAATGGACTGACCTTGGTGGCAACGACCATTTGGTCACGAATGCCTCGCTTCTCCATCCATTCGCCTATGAACATCTCAGACGTTTCATCCTGACTACACAGGGATCAATATTCGTGCGGCGGTGTAACAGAGGCGCGCGTGCTCACTAGTTGTTCGCGGTATCGATGAAATTTCCTCCTGCCTCGTAGAATGCATCGAGCAGCTTGAAGCTGTCCTCTTTAGTCATTTCGCCCATGCCACCCGGGCCCCATTTATCGCCAATGCTCATGGCGCCGAGCTGGATAGGAGAAACGTGAACGCCGGCTAGAGGGGAAAGTTGACGGTGGCGACCAAGCTTTGTCGGAGCCGGAGGAGGGGGTGCCCAGAAGTTGCTCATGATAGTGTGAAAGTGTGGATTCGATGGGCGGGAGACTGAGAACGACGAAACGAGCACGAGATTTGGATCGCTGCAACGTCGGGGCAAAATATCAGTTACAAGTAGATGGTCGTGGAATGTTCGTAGGCGTACCTTCAACGTCGGGGCGAGAGATGGAGCCAAGCGACGTTGAAAGAGGTGGGGTATATATACTACGAAGGAGACTCAGACGATGTCCAATAGGAATGCGGGAACTACTGAGAAGAGCAAAGGAGTGTGTGCTTGTTTAGGAACGAGTGTCGTAACATGGTGGGCAGGTCACAGCAAGGTGTGTCAGCAGTGAGACGAGAGACAGTTGAGTTGACTGAGAATGGTAGGTCAAACTTGAGCACTTTGTGAATGTCTCTATGACGCAAGTAACATGATTGAGCCGACTAGGAGTCGCGACTCCCAAGCTGGACTACGAGCGAGTCGATATTACCCGCGGGTACTGAGAAAATCCGGAGTGGTTATGGCTGGGCATGTATCCCGATCGGCGATCGGCAGTTGCGCTTCACCGGCACCTCAATGTGGTGTGTAACCAGGCAGCATACGCACGCACGTCTGCCAACGTGTAGGCCGGTAATGCGTTTGCCCTATTCAAGACAAGAAACTCCTATTAAGCAGCAAAGGAGCTGCGTACTGAGATGATTTGGCATACATATACGTTGATTGGTTGCCAGCTGACATGACTCGTCTGCGACGGGCAAGCTCTTGCAACGGTCACCAAATCGAACCTCTGAAGCTAGACGAGCTAGACAACGACGCTCCTGTTGTAAGCTATGACCCGTCGTTGAGCAAGGCGCCGTCAATATTAAGCACGTAGATCACACACCACAGTGCTAATCTGCTTGTGCACAATGCAAAGGTCTTAGTAACCAATCAGTTTTTGTCAACCATATGCAAGAAAGCGCGCTGCGACATACAATCGAGATAAGACAGGGCCCCATTGTTCTGATCTTCCACTAGCATATCACTGAACTCGACCTCAAGGCCGTCCAAGTTCTGCCGAGCAATCGCAAACTTCGGCTCCCGCCCACGACGCGCGAGACGACTAGCCAGAATATTATGGACTTGCGCCGACAAGGTCGTTGCCAGAAGAGGCAGTGCCGTCTAGTGCAACAATTCAGTACAAATTCAAACTTGAGCAAACACAACGCACCATGTCCCGATCCACGGCAGACACGTCGTCTACACCGAGAAGGTCTGTCAAGATCTGTGGCGAGACACTCTGCCCGATCCACAGAATCTCCATCTCTTCATTGTCTGCGTCGACTTAATTAGCGCGACAGCCCACAAGATGTCAATTAACTTGCCTATAAGGTAGACACCGTTCCCAGTCATGAACAGATGGCTGTTGCGCATCAACGATGGCAGTTCAATTTCTGCAAAGTCAGGTTTCGGCAAAGCGATCTGGTCGTCTAGGTCATGAAGCGCAAGTAGCCGTGGGTATAAATGGTGCATAATACTCTGAACACCCATGCCCATGAATTTGTGTACCCAGTAATTTCGGACGTCCGACGAGACGTTACGCGCTGCCATGATTTTTCAGAGCCAGGTGTAGTAAAATCCCGGAGAGAATAGTACCTTTCAGCGGTTTGCTTTTCATCATAGCCAGCGTAAACACTGGCAAAGCCCTGAAAGCTTCCGGGATGACTAACTAGCGGATAGGATGAGATCGATTTGAAGTGCAAAATGTCACTTTACCTGAGACGGCGCTGTCGCAGCAGCACAATTCCTGCGATAGCCAAGCAAAATAGCCGAGCACTTCTCAGTCAGCTCCTCCTGTATGTACGCAATCTTCTGACTTGTCATTTTCGATATAGCTGCCCACGCAATTAGCACACGCCGGAAACGTATTACTCACCACGAACCTTCACGCAGCATATGCGACACCGTGGTATCCAAATCCGCAAATCGGAAAACATTCCCAGCCAACGTTACCACCTGCAAAGCTAGGTTACACGTCCTGACCCGGCGCTGTCCGTCCACAGTCGTGTACAGCACCGCAGACTGCAGAAACGCATACTGTCTTTCGTCTAGCGTATGTCTATGACTCAGAGTCACACATATCCCTTTGTCCGCATCTAGAGTGCCAAACTGTAGATCACTTGCGGAATTTTCGTAAAAGTTGCCGTATTGCTGGGATACACGTAGGCCTGCCGAGACAATTGCTTCAGCGAGGTGAATCCCGAAAGGTCGGGGAATGTACCTGACGAGCAGCGTACCCGCAATGAACAGTTGTATACCGTCACACGCGTCAAGAGCCTCCGCAGTTGTGACTCGAGGGCACGATTATCCTTCTTGGGACTAAAGCGTGGATGGAAGAACAGTTCACCACCGCTTGCCGAAGCCACGCGTCCTGCGCTCCAGATTCAGCACCGGAGGGGGACAGGGAAACAGCACAGCCTTCTTACCGACGGTTGCAATGTCAATGGGTTTGTTCATGCCGAGGAACATGCTCACCCCAATGCCTTCTTCTGCACACTGCTGGCCAATCTCATCCCAGGTTTCGTTGCGCGGCTGGTACAGCTGCAACTCTTTTTCAGTATCGTAGAACAAAGACTCATCGTCTCTTGGTTTTAAGGCTCCGGGATTGATCGTTGGTAGTGTCGCTGCAAAAACAACCACCTGTCCTCCCCGTCCTACCTAATATAGCATGAGACATGACTGAGGTAATGAGGAGAAAAGAGTTACCAGCGCTCCCATACTACCTATAATAGCCGCACATAGAGCAGAGTCATAAGCAGCAGTCTCAGCGTGCTGCACAGGCAGCGTTGTCAGGAGGTTTTGAATAACGGTCCTAGACATTTGTGAGTACCCTGCTTATACCTCAAGTGCAATACTCACTGTGAACCTGCCGGGTATACGAACAGACCGTTTGACAAGGGTACAAACATGTCTTCAACGTCCGCTACAACAAACATGCTGGCTCGCTCTAGATGTGGCTGTTAGGTCAGTTCGAAAACCAGCATCGATTTAGAATGAGCGAGAAAGGAGGATCTGACGACGCAACGTACCGAGATATCGTAGAAATGCACCGTGGAATCAAACGTCATTATACATATTCGACTTTGAGGAGGTATACACGGTGGTATGAATGTTTCTCCTGTCTCGTCGCCGTAGAGCATCCGGATTAGAGAACGGCTTGCTTGCTCAGTGAATCCTGAACTGAGCGCATCAACACTAACGTCTATCACGAAAACATAGTCCATGGTCTGGGGGTTCCGTTTCTCAGCCTGCGGTAGAGAAGCGATAGGCTGATACATGGGTTTTATTCTTGGCGGGGGGTGCGACGCCCAATATTCTTCTGGGACCACAAAGTCGACGGTACCCTTGTTCAGTTCGGGTCGTTGCAGATGGTCTAGTCTCATAAGATTTGCGTCAAGGTTACAGAAGTACTCTGATGCAACTAGAGGACACCTTAACTTCTGTGGCAACATGAGAAAGTTGGAGTATCGCACCTTCGTTCTCATGTTGGCATAAATTGCATGCCCATTTTGCACCTCCAGATATCCATGTGCACCATGGATTTACATACGCTCTACACTTGACGCACCGAGCAGGTCCAACTGAACCTGTGTCCACCAGAGGCACAGTGTCCTCACGAGGATCAAGGTCGGCGAAGGGATGTATCACTGCTGCAATCGGGATTCCGCACTCGGAAGCAAGACGAGAACTGCTTGGGAGATTCCACGTCGAGACGCGAATGAACTTTGGTGTCGAGTTCCCTGTGATTGGTAAGGTTGTGTATTGCCCGAAATGAGCTGTGCCGCACCTTGATCAAACGCGACGTAGTCGGTTGTAGAAAGCGGTACATGACTCCCCGGCAAGGTCATATACATCTTTCCCTCCCATGTTTCGCGGTCCGCCTCGACTACCTCAATCGGTGAAGGTATTTGGTGCGGGTCGATAGCAGCGCGCAAGCCTAACGTGGCTCTAGTCAATAGGTCATCGTGGAGACAGTCAACAACGTTGTACGGGCCTTTGTACGCTAATCCCGCGCTGTGTGGAGGTTGTGGAATATGAGCCGATGTGCTGTGAGCATACATGGGAGGACGATTTAGAGTCCAAGTACAGTACAAGCCTGAGCAGTGAGGTGGTTCCTCGTTTGGCAGTACTTACTAGGCAGTCGTCACGCGTCACCGCCGGCCGCTCCGGTTTGTTTGGCAACAGCTCCCGATCCAAACAAACTCCTCAACATCCCAAATTCTTGCGCGGCCGTTGCCATCGCGAGCTGCTCATCGACAGTTGTGCATTCATGCTGCTATGACCTCGCTGCAGAATGTCCAGCAGGTAAGCTTTGCGTTTATCCCATTTATTGTAGTCGATACCAAGCATGCCCTCTACTGCAATACAGAGAGGAGCTGATGAGATGAAGACCGCACTTGCTGTACACGCAAGCAAAAAGGTTTGTGCCCAAGCACTCATATATATCTCAATATCCTCATACTTTCGAAGGCATGGGTGGTACACGCCGAGGTTCAAAGCGACGGGCGAGAGCTGGATGACCTCAAGAAACAGAATGCGAGGCGGCTGTCTGGGAGGAACCACCACCACCAAAAAGTGGCAACACACCCGGAAAGATCCCCTAGGGGTTTCTTTCGTCAGGATGACCTTCTGACAATACATAGTAATGACTATGAAGTGTACAAAATACACTAGGGTTCCTCCCGATGGAAAAAGAGCTGCAGAAAGTGGAATCCCTCACTAAGGGAACGACACGTCACGGCATGCTGTGGATCACGTATCTATAGAACGGGGAAATAGCAAAATAACTAGCAGCCAAGGTACACTAACAGAAATGCACAGGAGTAAGAGATGCGAGCATTGTCGGCAACCACACACCCATCGAGGAAGGGCCACCCCGACACTCATAGAAAACACACACAGAAAAGATGACCAGAAGAGAAGAGTGAAAAGGAAATAAAACCCTAAATAGCAACAGAAAGGAAAGTATAAATGTAGAGAACTTTGGACTCGATCCAAGGAAAAGTGGGAAGTAGCCACCTCCATCGCTGACGACGCTAACAACGACGAGGACAATACAAATAAGCGCCGGTAGACAACAGGGTGCTACGAAAAGGAACAGACGAAAGAAGCTAGGAATGGAACCTCAACAAAATCTGGGAATGAGAGCGAACAGTAGAAGCAACTCTAAAGAACAATCCTAAGACCCGAATAGAACCTCAATAAAAATGCATGAGCATATAAAAGAGCCAACGTGAGACATAAACCACAACCATATGCCTCTCCAACCCACATAAGCAACGAAACCCCTCACACTCCATATATCCTAGCCTACATCCCTGGCTAAATTACGTACAAATCTGACATCAGAAATACTCGCGTAACTGCTCTGCAGACGCCTAAAGGAAGAAATATAAGCGGTCAGTAACCAAGACCAACGAAGGAGGAAACCATACAAACCCCCATAATGCCTCACAAACGACTCTCTGGAAAGAGTCAAACAAAGGAGTTGAGAATCAACTCTTCTGACATTCATAGATCGACAGAGGTCTATGTCACCACTCACACAACATATACCACAGTCGTAACATCTCCATCCTTCCCAACACCAGAGAGCAACTCGCCCACGAACCCAGGGAAGGGAGGTGAAGACGTTGAAAGAGGGAAGGTGACAAACAGGAGGGCTACGGAGACCAGAAAGCCGCAAGACTCGCCCCCTCCCCCCCTTCGAGATGGAAGGAATACGCAGGTGGTGTAACAGTAATGCTACACTCACCAGATAAGTTGGTTAACTTGAGGGGGATGTGGTGAGATAGAGAGTAAGAGTGGTGGTGAGCGAAGTACTGATGGGTACTGAGTAGTCCTGGTTCAACAGAGTGGATAAGACTGAGGGGATATGCCCTCAGGAGTGCCTCTATATATACATGAAGGGGAGGACCCCAGGTACTACCTTAAGACCCCTAATACCTACATGAGTAAGCGAAGTAATCTACCTTACTAAGCATGCCCTATGCCCTAGTGGTGCCACTTCAATAATCAACCAATAGCAATTGTCCCCATGACCTGACCCCATGACCCAGCTCCAAGGCTAGACTTGTTCTAGCTTGTTCTAAGACAAGGCTAGACTTTTCCAGAAGGTTCTATGAACTATGACATCATCTAATGGAATGTTCTATACTATGACATCATAGTTCCAGCAAGTTCCACAAGGTTCCAGAGAGTTATATCATGTGATACACAGATAAGGAAAGGAGCGCATCAGCGCATCAGAGACAGGAGGCGCATCAGCGCATCAATTGATAGGCACTGAGAATAAGCGCCGGAATAGGCGCCTAATAAGCGCCAGATAAGCGCTGGATAAGCGCCTAAATAGACGCTGGATAAGCGCTGGATAAGCGCTTGCCAAGCGCTTAAATATTCCAATAATACCGTTGCCTGGTAAGGCAAGTCTTGTAGAAACATCGAAAATCTGTGACAGGTGGTAGATGAAGGGGAAAAGAGGATGGAGGAGAAGAGGACGGAACTGGGAGCTCAACAAACAGTATGTAACTTATCCAATACAACAAGAACCTGAGCGCGGTAACGGAGCGACAAACTCATCTATTCATAGACCCGAACAAACCCCATGCCAGAAGCATGGAGAAACCTAGTGGCGAAGGCGCATGACCTCCACGAGCGCATGATGCCGAACACAGTACTGACAGCAGAGGTAGACGTACTTCTCAGTCAGAACTTCGGGCTTCCCACATGGATCCTAGTAGGAGAACTTCAAACAAAACTGAAGACCGGAAGAAGATGCTCGATCCGGATGCCGGACAACCGGATATCCTGCCACGTGTTCAGGATCACAGGAGAGCACGGGACCCTGAGAAACAAACTCGTCCTCAAAGCCAAACCCAACAACGACTCGACAAACATCCTCATTATAGTCGACAAGAAGGACTTCACTCCCCCCCTTAAAACCTGTTTATCAGTCATGGTAGATAAGTACGTCCTCAAGCAAAACCACAGACGGTGAGGGAACTAGGGAGCTGGGAAGAGGATGAGACTAAGGAAATGACGACGATGAGTAGTTGGGACGAATGGCATTACCATAGAAAACTGACGAGAAAGTGAAACACGCGGAAGCCCCTCAAAGCAGGAGGTTAGGAGACAGGCAGTACAATACGTAGCACAACGTAATCCAGACACAATCTTTCACCCGGAAAACCCGTTCGACGAGACGGAAACGTAAAGAGAAACGACATCAAGCTCTAGAACCACTGCGGGATTCAGAAAATGTAAGAACCCCAAAGAGATGCCAACTAGCACGGAAGAGACGCGAGAGTAGAGCCGAAACAGCCAATGAAGAAGGTAAAAAACAAACCTCGCGACAAACAGGAGACGTGCCTCACGCTTGCCTACTGAATCCCAGACAATACCGACATATCCACAAAGAAATGAGAAGCAGGAAACAAATAGACTGTAGAAAACCAGACAGAGGGGGACTCGAGAGTATAAATAGAGGGACAAACCAGTAGGTACTGTAGTTCACTAGACAAGAAAGTAAAGACGGTGCGACAAACAGATCTAAAACCTTCTTCGAGAAACTGACAAATATCACCTAGAAAACACAAGATGTCATCAACTACCCCAACCATGCCGAGAACTTGGACTAAAACTCCACCCCCCACCACGTCGACACTCTGCGACGAGAGCTTCCCTACTCCGAGTGCGGCAGCCAGAATGGATGCAGAAGAGCGTCAGGCACGTATGCTGGCAAACAAGATGAGGAAGGAAGGGGGGAAGCCGAACGAGCAAGACGCGAGCAAGACAGCGTCAGGAAGAGACGAAGAAGAGAAATCCCTCCCCATGCCTTTATCGACATCCACCTCCAACCATCCCCTTACGACCGTCCCAACAAGGACCGCCTCGCCCACGACAGAGAACAATGACGAGGGAAGGAACGCACCTTCGACAACGGCAAACGCAAACGACAATCCGTTCATCGTAGTACCCGGCAAACAAAAGCAAGGGAAACGTTCGAGAGTCACAAAAACAGGAAAAGCGAGTGCGAAGTCCCAGACGGAAGTGCCAATGGCAAAAGGGACAGCAGGGGAGGAAGAAGAACGAGGAAGTACGGAGACTCCGCCTTCTCCCCCGAACAGATTTGAAATCCTAGGGCTCGATACGCTGGGATTAGACATTGGGGAGGGCACACGAGAAAGAGAAGGAAATGTACGTGCCGAAATAAGTAACCGAAAGCTTGAACTGACAATGTCAACCAGGGGAACCTGTCTCCAACGACCACAGAGTCAGACTCGCCCTCAAACCAGGGAGCGAGGAAAAAAGGGAAGGGAAAGGCGACAACAACAAAGTTGAAATTGATCCCCCCCTGAAACGCGTCTACTCCACCAACCCCGACGTCCTTCCCGAAGAGAACGGTAGTCCCGTATGACGTAGCGGACTCCCCTCATGAGCAGACGAGGGTGAGGGTGAGAGAGGAACAAAGGGCGAGCAGACAAACGACGCCAGCAGGAGGAGGGTCGGAAGAGGAAGAGCTGTGGAGAGCAACGGGTGGATTTGATGTGGACCAAGAGATGGAGGACGCTACGTGTACAATTTCCGTGGCCGAGGCACAGGGAAGACAGACTCCGTCGACGAACGACTCCCGAGAACCTCTCGGTCCACTGAAGAACTCGAAGGAAGACGGAGATGCAATCGCCCTTCTCCCCACCCTTTCTGTAGCCACAGCACCCTCAGCACGGACGAAGGAAGTTGCCACCCCCTCATCCAATGAGAATGCCACAACAAGAATGACGGCAAATCCTCCCAACCGCAGCTCGACTACAACCGATGTTAGTAAGACACCACTAGCTGCCCTCCGTACTCCGGGAATCAAGGACAACGACCGCGACTCTCCAGCTACGAACCCAACCCATCTACCACATGTTCCTAAGACCCAGAAAACCCATGATCTTGAGTTCTCCACCCCGACAGTGAACTTCGAATCCGTCAGAGGGAACGACCCGTACTTCGCGTTCAACAATCTCTCCAACAAACAAGCAGAGGCGTGGCCTAAAGCACCGGGGTTTTCAATGCTAGTACGACAGGCAGGAAAGGGACGGCCATTGGGCTCGACGGAGCAAGCGAGGAAAGAGGAAATCTTATCATTGCTACGACGCACAGTGGGCACACCTCAGGGGATACGCATCACAGCCCCGTCCCCGGCTCAGGACAGGCCAGGAAACCGTATACCGCCTTATAACTTCCTCATCTACAACTTCGATGAACCGTACTACGACCTGCTGACCTCGTGCGGAGGGTGCATCTCTACCACGGAAGGCACCCTCTTCTTCTCGAACAACGGGCCGACCTTTGACTCATACATAGGTAGCATCAGCGGTTTTGGAGATGAAGAGGTGCACGTCATACGAGGGCTGGTGGACAACACCTTCGACAAGTGCGGACTCGATGATGTTCTGCTGGATATAGTCAAGAATCAGGCTCACCTCTGTGATCTGCAACCAAGCCTTGCGGTGAAGATGGTAAGGAGTTCTCTCGAAGTCAAGATAGTCGAAGCCAGAAAAGACGATGGGACGACACAACGGGTAGCCCACCTCTTCCTAGCCACCCCGACATACGATATCATCCAGTGGCGGACATTCAGAGACAAGGCAATGCAGGCGAACTTTACGGACCCATTTATCGGAATGAACACAGCGCAGTTCACAGGGTGGCAATGCGGAGTGTGTACAAGTGCCCTCCACCTGACGCCCCTATGCCCGATCCTCACGGAGCAAGGATGGCTTTATAACAACGCCCTCCGACCAACGACTACACCGAAACCCCCGAAGGCCCAAACAGAGCCAGCCCCACCGACCGCATTCACAACGATTGCAGCGGACGGCGGAAATCAAACCTCGAGAGGGGACAGAGGGGAGAGAGGCAGGAGCGGAAGGGCCAGAGGAGGAAGAGGAAACGGAGGCAGAGGTAGAGGTATCTGACGAACAAGGGACCCCCCCCTCCTGCTGCTACGTAACCCCGAGACTTACCTACAACGTCGAAATAACTGTCTTTACGCACACATTCCTTGATGAATGAAAGATTGATTTGCGAGCAATGATAGGTCAGAAACCACTGAGTGGATGTACAATACAAATATATACGCTACGGCAAAAAGTCCGAAAAATAAGAGCAAAGGAATGAAGGCGCACGAAGCGAAGGAAAAGAAGACTGATAGCCCAAATATACTGGCTAAGCCACCCTTAGTGACAGGAAAGCTGGAGGTCTCCCACGAAACAAAAATATAGGAATGGCGCACCTGCTAGGGACCCCTGAGCGCAACCAAGGTCGGACAAAGGAAGCACCTAGGGCAAACCCCTAACAAAAGGCCTAACGCTCGCCTATCGACCGTATGACGAGCGGAAAAAACCTATTGAGGTCGGTCGCCCCCACCTGAACAAATAACAAACCCACAAACACACACGGTTAGTAACTCGGCCACGGTAAACAGCCTCTCTGAGGCCCAAGGCAGAGGTTCTCTGCCCGTCGTCACCACTGCCAATGAAGGCCACAGAGAGTTAGGTGACGGGCAAGGTCACCCCATACCCCCCAATCAATATCACCGAGTGAGTTTGGCAAACCCGTACTCACCAGGTGACTCCTCCACTGGAGGATCTACCCAACAGCTTGACAGAGAAAGAGGGAATGAGAGACAAGGAAGGACAAGGCCAAACCGCAAACAAACAGCGGCGAACATCCAAATAGCCTCGATGAACATGAAAGGAAGAGGACCCATCCAAGCGGGAGCGCAAGCGAGCGAAAAATGGAATAAAATAAACCAAATTGTGAGAGAAAAGAAGCTGGCAGTGATAGCAATACAAGAAACTCACCTGACGCAACCGCACGTAGAAGACCTCCACAGGCTGTTTGGAAAAAGACTCCTTATTCTACATTCGGAACCAACCGAACGAGCGAGTTCATCCAAAGGAGTGGCCTTCGTAGTAAACAAAGAAAGACTGGATGCGGAGAAAGTGTCAGTCACTGAAATCATCCCGGGAAGGGCTATAATGCTCACCCTGACGTGGCACAGGGTAGTAACGATGCGAATCCTCAACGTCTACGCTCCGAATGACCATGTAGAAAACGAGGAGATGTGGAAACAAATAGGAGCATTCTGGGAAACGAATGGAGGTCCAAAACCGGATGCGATGATCGGAGACTTTAACATAGTGGAAGAAAAAATTGATCGTTTTCCAGCACGAATGGACCCTAGAGGACCAGTCTATCAGCTGCAAGAGCTATGCATGAAACTTAACCTAATAGATGCTTGGAGGGAAACGTACCCGAACTCCAGGATGTTCACTTTCAGCCAAGAATCCGGTAGAGCCATGTCGAGACTTGACAGGATGTACATAACGCCTACCCTGGCAAGAACAGCAATGAATTGGCGAAGTGAAACGGTAGAAGGGATGAGTTCAGACCATATGATGATATCAGTCTCGTTGACTGACAAGAAACTCCTGTTTGTAGGAGAGGGACATTGGGTAATCCCTAAAATGATCCTGGCTGACCACGAGTTTCAGAAGTATGTAGTGGAAAAAGGAAAGGAACTACTAAGGGACATACCGGCAAACGACCAGAGAACAGAACAACACAACGCACAAACCCTGTATGCAGAGTTCAAGAGGGACATTACAGCAACGGCAAGAAACCTAGCCAAAAAGAAAGTACCGAAGTTAGCCAGGAGAATAGAAAAACTAAGAAAGGAAAGAGAAATGTTACTCAACGACACAGAGCTAGAATTGAGCGAGAAAGCAACGGAGGAAGTGGCAATCTTGCTGGAGAGAATTAAAGATTTGGAAGCTAGGAGATTTAACGCGACTAGAACGGCAGTAGCAACAAATAATTGGATGTACGGGGAGCAGATAAACAAAACATGGATAAGATCCAATAAAACGGCCATGCCCAGAGATATAATTATGAGCCTGAGAGACCCGGAATCAGGAAAACCGGAAGGACACCCCGAGTATGACCCTCGAAACCCACCGAAATACATAGAGAGGTCAGACTTGATGGCGGAGGCAGCGGCCCAATACCACGAAAACCTACAAAAGGAAGGAGTAGGTGAAGTAACCCAAGCTACAAGAAAACGGGAGATTGAAGAAGTCTTAAGACACATTGAACGGAAGTTCAAAAGGAGTGCGAAGGAAGTACTGAAGAAGAAGATTACGAGAGATGACCTTGAAAACGCGCTGAAGTTGTGCAGTGTAGGTAAAGCGCCGGGAATTGACGGGATCCCATACGAATTGTGGAAGGAAGTACACCGACAATATACTACAGTGATGAGAAATAGAAAAGCTAGTGCGCAACAAAAAGAGAAGGTGATTGACGTACTAGACATTTTATGCAAAGTCTTCAACGACATAGAAGAATTTGGTGTGGCAGAGGACACAAAATTCGCGCAAGGGTGGATAGTCCCGATCTACAAGAAGAAAGACCAACGTGAGATTGCAAACTACAGACCAATAACGCTATTAAACACTGACCATAAAATGTTCACAAAAGCACTATCCATAAAACTGGCATCATGGATACACAAGGTAATTAACCCATCACAGGCGGGATTCATCCCGAATAGATCCATTTTCGACCAAACAAACCTGGCACGTGTGATGACAGACTACGCGGAGGCCACGGAGGAGAATGGAGTCATAGTGGCACTAGACCAGGAAAAGGCCTACGACCGAATAGCACACGACTACCTGTGGTGCACTCTCGAAACGATGGGGGTCCCGGACGAGTTTACAAAGACAATAAAATCACTGTACGAATCTGCGGTATCCAGCGTAATGATCAATGGAGTAATAAGTAAGGACTTCAGAGTAACTAGGGGAGTAAGACAAGGTGACCCACTGTCGTGCTTGCTCTTCAACCTTGCAATAGAACCACTTGCATGCATGCTACGCAAGTCGAAGATAAACGGATACAACCTGCCGGGGATGAGACAGAGGTTAATAACAACGTTGTTTGCAGACGACACGACGGTTTACCTGTCTGAACACGATAATTACTCAGAGCTGCAAAAAATACTGGATCAATGGTGTAAAGCATCAAGAGCAAAATTTAACCTAGAAAAGACAGAAATCATACCGATAGGGACGCGGGAGTACAGAGCGAAGGTGGTGAGAACACGAGCATTTAGCGAGACAGGAGAAGACTTACCGCGAGATATCAGAATTGCAGAGGACGGATCCCTAACTAGGATCCTAGGAGTATGGATAGGAAACGACATTGATTAGACAGCCCCCTGGAGGCCAATCCTCCGCGTGATTGAAAGAAAGCTGAAAGAGTGGGACAAACCAGGGCTAACAATCTTCGGTAAGAAATTGATAATTAATATGGAAGTTGGAGGTAGAATACAATACCTAACAAAGGTCCAAGGAATGCCGATGGAGGTGAAGAATGAGATAATTAAGATGATAAGGAACTTCATATGGCCCAACGGAGGGACCCCACCGGTCGGGCTGGACACACTATATAGACCCCCAAAAGAGGGAGGAATAGGCCTACTAGACGTAAATGCCAAAGTGAAAGCAATAAACCTTACATGGCTAAAACCCTTCCTGGATCTGACAAAATCGCGCCCAGCGTGGGCATACGCGGTAGACACACTGTTGGCATTGAACGCAACGGTGACAGGCCCAAGATACGATAAAGAATCGAAACTCCAATATTTTCTACAAAACTGGAAAGTGAACGCGAGTGCGAACTCATCCCTCCCAAGCTATGTAAGAGACATGATAAACCTGGCAAAACAAACGGGAGTGAGCTTCGCAGCGGTGAAACTTGGAACCAAGTTGAAAAAGAAACTACCTATCTGGCTCCACATCGGCATAGGAAACGAACTGAAAGCTTTCCATAACAAGAACACGAGCAAATGCCTAAGATACCGTCACCATATCAGGACGGTATCCCAGCTGAAAACCCTGATTGAATATGGAGACCTGACAATCAAGGAGGATACGAGACACTTTCCTAGAAGGACATGCTGCGCACATTGCGAAAGAATCCGCGAAATAACAGGCTGCCCTTTCCCCTATGAGTGCTACAAAACAGCGAAGACACTATATGAGACACTCACTCCGAAATGGAACCCGAGCGAAAGGGACCCTATAGACGGACTGTCATTGACAAGGAACCGTAAACAGCGAAACAAAGAGAGAGAAGGAACAGACCTGCCAATCCTATTTGACCCATCACTGACAATACAGAGCGACCTCTCACAATGTTTCCGCATGTTTACCAGCGGAAACTCTAGATCAAGGGACCCAACGAACCGCCCCACGACGAGAACGATTGATAGACAAATGCTAACAGTATACACAGACGGCTCATGCACGAAAAACGGCACGCGAGATGCGAGAGCAGGGGCTGGAGTGTGGGTGGCGGATAACCACCCCATGAACGCTGCGGTGAGAGTGAGAAGCGTAGAACAATCAAATCAAACTGGCGAACTCACGGCGATATTACATGCGCTAAGGACAGCCCCGAAGGTCACACCGTTGCGAATAATGTCGGACTCGAGATACTGCGTCGACGGAATAACGACCTATGCAACAGAGTGGGAAGATAAAGGATGGGTAGGAGTGAGGAACAAAGAACTGTTCCAAGAGATATTAGCCTTCTGTAGAGCAAGATCGGCACCGACGGAGTTATGCTGGGTAAAAGGACATGCAGGAATAAAAGGAAACGAAGAAGCAGATAAGCTGGCAGCAAAGGGGGCAGAACTCCCAATACCAACAGATGACCCGGAGGAGGCACCAAGACAATTCCTAATGGAAGAAGTAAGGATCAAAACGTCCTCCCAAAAAATAATTTATCGAAGTATCAAGGAAAAAGAGAAATACGTACCGAGAGAAGGAACAAAAAAGCAAGTAGAACGGGTTATAGACGACATCAAGCGAGAAACTGGAACAAGACACACGGAAGAAGCACTGTGGAAAGCAATCAGACACAAGTATAATAGTAGGAGAATAAGGTACTTCCTATGGCGGGCCATGCATAACGCATACAGGTGCGGAAAATGGTGGGAGAATATACCGGGGTATGAGGAGCGAAGTCAATGCAAAATATGTGGACGAACGGAATCACTGGAGCACGTACTGGTCATATGCCCGGGCTCGGCCCAACTGACAATATGGAACCTAACCAGAGGCCTGCTTACCAAGAAAAAAGGGGAAATACCTGAAATATCATTGGGTGTTGCATTGGGGGCGAACCTGATAGAAATCACGTCCGAAAAAGGAGACGCTCTCCAAGGGACGACACGTTTATTCAGGCTGGTGATAACTGAGTCAACCCACCTTATATGGAAACTGAGATGCGAAAGAGTGATAGAAAAGGCAGACTTACCGGGGTGGAAACATACAGAGGGAGAGATAAGAAGACGATGGTATAGCGCTATGAATAGCCGACTCAAAATGGACATAGCTCTAACCCACCCAAGGTTCCCGGAAGGAAAGCGCCTGAGCAAAGAGTTAGTACTACAAACGTGGTCGGGAACAATCCATGATGAAGCAGCTCTCCCGGAAGACTGGATAGGTAGTGCAGGGGTTTTAGTGGGTAGGGTGGAACCCGAAAGCTTCGAACCTAGAGGGCCCCCTGACAGGGCCTTAGGGGAAGAAACAAACGGTGAGTAACCTAGTCCCACACGGCCGCCATATAGATACAGGACGGTGTGCGTAAAGCATTTTCTCTGCGGTAGTCCACACAAGAGAGGGTGAAATCCCCTCGTACAAGCACGGAGTTGGGGGATCGTTATGCAAACTGCCCGCTCCGGTTAAGCTCTACCAAAAAAAAAAAAAAAAAAAAAAAAAAAAAAAAAAAAACACAGAATGTGATGTTCAATAATATGAACATCTCGTTACAGCAGCAAATTGTATTGTCAATTAGATAGGTCTGGCACAGGGTAAGCATCAGATAGTTTTATACAACGCATACGGCGTACCTGGCACAGGGTAAGCATCAGATGCTGTCCCCTGTGCCGTTCAGGGTGTTTTATACAAAATTACTCGATCGTCGGAAGTCCGTGTATAGTAACCCGACTCTCTCTCTCTCTCAGCGCTGATGCACCTCCCATATCTTTCCTAGTCCGTCTCTCCACGCGTGTCACCAGTTGACACCCCCCTTGACTCGCGTGTAGTCCCAGCATTTTGAGTCCTCGTGTATGTAGTACTCCTCCTAGTGGTTTCGTGAATATATCTGCTTTGTTTTCTTTTCCTTCGACTCTCGTGACGTCAATCCTTCCTTTGTTTACACAGTTCCTGATAAAATGCGCGCGGATGTCGATGTGCTTCATGCGAGTGTGTCCGTGTGGGTCGTGCGTGCAGGCGATTGTACCATTGTTGTCGCAGTACAGTGTGGTGGGTTCGGTTTGCGGGATGCCGAGTTCTTCGAGTAGCTGTCGGACCCATATGATTTGACAGGCGGCATGGGAGCAGGCAACGTATTCGGCCTCACACGAAGAAAGAGCGACGACAGATTGTTGCTTTGAGCTCCAGGTCGGCGACTGATACACCACCATTAGGTACCCAGATATTGACTTCCTTCCTTCGCCCGAGCCCCAATCTGAGTCTGTGAATGCGTGGAATAGCGGATACGCCGGGTCTAGATTCCCTAGTGTGAGACCTAGTGTCCTTGTTCCCTGCAGGTACCGGAGAAGGTGCTTTGCGGCTGCCCAATGTGAGTTTCCGTAACACGACATGTATCGCGCGAGCTCCCGTACGGCATATGCGATGTCCGGCCTTGTGGTAGTTGCGAGGTACATGACCTTCCCGACTAGCATTCGATAGGGCAGTGCTTCTAGCTCGTCGCGTTCCCTACTTGTCTTCGGAGGCTCTTCCCGAGATAGAGTCGTCTTGGTTGGCAGTGGCGTCGACACCGCGTTGCAATGCTCCATGTTGAACAGGCGAAGGATTGAAAGGATATATGTCTCCTGCGAGAGGAGGATGGATCATCTTGATCGGTTGCGCGTTACCTTGCAACCCAGTAGCCACTCGACCTCACCGTTGTCTGTGATGTCGAAAAGTCCTTCCAGTCCGCGGGTGATGGAGTCAGAGTCTGCTTCGGTGCGTGTTGCCAAGAGTATGTCGTCGACACTTGTCACTGACATGGCTTTGGACCCATTCGTTTCTCGTACATGCACGCTCCAGTCGGATTCGCATCGCCGGAAACCGAGGGATTGGTACTTTTTGTTGAACTCGAGGTACCATGACCGTCCCGCCTGTTTCAGGCCGTATAGTCCTTTCCGTAGTCGCCAGTAACCTGTCCCAAGGATTGCGGGTTTACTCATAGATCTCCTCAGCCAGTGGTCCGTTCAGGAAGGCTGTTTTAATGTCGATGTGGCGCAAGTGTAGGTCGTCGTGAGCGGCAATTGCCAAGATGGTGCGTATGGAGTCCCAGCGTGCGACAGGCGCGAATGTAAAGGTGAAGTCTTGGCCGGGAATTTGGGTGAACCCTTTCGCTACTAACCTCGCTTTGAATCTGGCTATTTGGCCGTCTGCGTTACGTTTGAGGTGTAGGACCCACTTGGAGTCGACTGGTTTCCTTCCATGAGGTACACTCTCGACGTCCTCGTATACGCCCTTCTCTCGTAAGGCCTCGAGTTCCTCGTGGATTGCTGATAGCCAATGCTCCCAGTATTCACCGCGTTGGGCTTCTGCAATTGTGCGAGGGTCTTTGGTATCGGTGTCGTCAATAGGTAGTTTGGGGACTGAGAGGGATAGTGCGCGATGGATTTGAGTTATGGTCGGGTCGGTCAGCTCTATGTCATGTATGAGAGCGTTCACCTGCAGCCCCCCCTCGATCAAATACTCGGTGTTGTTTTCGATATATCAATTAGGCAATTTGTGCGCGCGCGTTGAGGACCGCACGGCTTCGCGAACGGCGTGTGTGTTGTTAGGTTCGTACGGAACCAACCCTGACTGGGTACGAGGCTTGATGGAAGCCTGCTCATACGAAGCGTTGGGTTCAGTGAGAACCCGCCCATACAGGGCACGAAGAGTCTCCCCAGCATACGGCTGAGGCGAGGACAAATCTCTAATGGAGATACGGTCAGACTCAGGATTTGTTTTGTTTGACCCAATCGGTACGTACTCGTTCAGCGATTGGGCGTTGTTGGTGTTGTCGCGAAAACGCGTGTCATTGTCCATGAGGACATCGTCCCACAAGGGCGAGGACTCGGATTGGTGCGGTGGTTGTGTGTGTGTGTCACCGAGGAATATTACATCTCGGTGTGAGCGAACTGTGCGGGATTCTGGGAACCAAACGAGATAGCCCTTTGCGTCCTGTGCGTACCCGACGAAGCGTCCCTCCTCCCCTCGAGCCTGGATCTTGTTCAGTGAGTCCAAGTCCATTCGCCGCGCGATGACGCGCGTTCCGAAGATCCGGAAGTGTGAGACATCTGGGTTGCGTTTGTTCCAGATGTGGTAGGGAGTGGTATCAGGAGGGAGTGCGGTAGTCGCATTGCGGTTCAGTATGTATGCTGCGCATTGCACAGCTAGTGGCCAGAAGAAATCAGACAGACCGCTGTCGATCAACATAGCACGTGCCATTGACGCCAGTGATCAGTTCGTTCGTTCAGCGACTCCGTTTTGTGGTGATGCGTCTGGTATGATTTTCTCAAAGGTGATTCCCTCTCGTTCGCAGTAAGTCCGAAACTCTCCTTGTATGAGTTCAGGCGCGTTGTCCAACCGTATTACCGCCAGTTTAAGGCCGGTGAAGCGTTCCATAGCTGTCTTGTATTTTATGAATTCAGGTAGTGCGTCTGACCTCGTCTTAAGGAATAGCGCCACCCTCCAGCGCGAGTGACAATCCACGCATGGCATGAAGTATTTCACGCCTCCATAACCCGTTGGCAGAGGGCCACAGATATCTAGATGTATTCGGAATAGTGGGCGATCAGCCCTGAGATTTGAAGATTTTGGGAAGGGTAACCGTTTGATGTTGGCGCGTGCACAAGTTTCGCACGCGCGCTGGGCTGTTGATCCGGGAGTCAATTGAATTCCAGTCGTCCTCCGCGATAGCCCTTTAACGCCTGTATGGCCTAGTAGGCGGTGTAAAAATCCGGTGTGACTGTCCGGATCTGTGTAGTTGCCGCAAGTGAATCTGACAAGCGATCAAGGAGAGGAACGGGATTGCTGGGGCGAATCGAGCCTACGCGATCAATGAGATTGCGGGGTAGAGCGCTGACATGTAGTCGATACAGATTGTTGTCATTGAGTTCTCCCGTCATAACAACGGTTCCTTCGAACTCCAGCGTCAAATGTCCGTCCTTTGTTGCGGATCCGACCCCTCAGCGTTCTAAACAACCCTGAGATATGAGATTCATGCGTGCGCCAGGAACGTGCAATACATCGGTTAATTTGATGGTGCCGGTTCTCCCATTCACCGTGGTTTTCAGGTACACGTCTCCCGACCCTACTGCATCCGTTGTTAGCCCTGATCCGAAGCCTTGCACCGTTACAGGTGTGATGGTTCGATACGTCTTGAATACCGAGCGATCGAAGAAAATGTGTCGATTAGCTCCGGAGTCGTGGTATACGGTGTCTGCTCTGGTTTGATCGGTTAATAGGGCGGAGCGATGGCATTTGACACTGTAAATGGTGTCATTTGTGGCGACAGTGTTGAATGCGTAGACAGTATCTTGTGATAATACGGTGGCTGCATTCGCATCAACGGTACTGGTAGGGGTTTTCGTGGCGTTCGCCTCGGTGGTCTTCTTCGCGTTCCGATTAAATCTCTTAGATATGTTACGCGATTTGGAACGCTGGTCGCGGGGAAGATGGATATCCCTTCTGAATCTCCACCACTCGGGATATTGGCCGCATTTACCTCCGCCGTATGCCAAGCAATCCTTTCGCAGGTAACCTCGGGGACTGTCACAGTCAGGGTTATCACACCACTCGGTTACTCTCTTCTCCTGTGGTCCTTCGGTTTGATTGGCTAAGACGGTCGAGACAGCGGCGCGCTTTCGATACATGCTAGCCGTTTCGTACACTTGCGCAATCACATCGCTGTCATTTTTGTTCTGAGCCCAGTCCTCCTCTCGAATGAGTTCTATGACCTTTGATGAAGACATGGGGTTTCCGTTACTGTAAGCTGTCGCCATATCACTGTGTAGCGAACGCGAGAACATTCGCCAACTGTCATCTGTTGGAATGAGGTCGGCGATAGTATTGGCGAAGTTGATGTCGGATAAGCGATTGGGATCTTGGTCACAGAGATCCGCGTAGATGGTGCGTATCTTATCGACCCATTTACTGACGATCATTCCTTCCTTGCATGTGAAACTCATGAGTTTCTGATGTAATGACGCTGCACGGAGATTGTTGATGGGGCGATATTCTGATTGCAGTATCTTCCAGGCTTCTCTCGCTGTTCTGGTACGTCCGATCAGATGGATTTTCGAGTGTGGAACAGCTTCTAGTAACAGCGCGATTGCGGCCATGTTCGCATCATACCAAGGCTCAGCGTCCTCGACTGCTTTATCGACTGCAGCTTCGTTTCCCCTCTTGATCCCTTTGATAATCTCTCCTGTCTCTGGATCTTCGACCTCCTCCTCGTACGTCCTTCGAAGCTTAGGCACAATGGGGGGAATGGAGTCAGGTCCCTCGAAATACTTCCAGAGGTGAATCGCCCTTAGTTTCGCTTCGACTTGCATGATCCAAGTCCCGTATGAGTTGACGCTGCCATCATCCTCGAGTCTAGGAAGTTTACTCTTGGAAGAATCGGTGTTTGGAGGGTTCGACATGTCAATGTATTGGTTGATAGGGGCGAGGCGAAAATCGAATAGATTGATAGTTCGGAGATGGAGATATTCAAAGTCTGATGCACTTATGCGCGGCCGGGGCTCATAACCTGTCAATTAGATAGGTCTGGCACAGGGTAAGCATCAGATAGTTTTATACAACGCATACGGCGTACCTGGCACAGGGTAAGCATCAGATGCTGTCCCCTGTGCCATTCAGGGTGTTTTATACAAAATTACTCGATCGTCGGAAGTCCGTGTATAGTAACCCGACTCTCTCTCTCTCTCGGCGCTGATGCGCCTCCCATATCTTTCCTAGTCCGTCTCTCCACGCGTGTCACCAGTTGACACGTATCGATTGAGGCCGAATTGTGCCAAAAAGACATGAAGATCACTGAGCTCACCGTGAAAAATGCAAGGCTCAAAGATATGGTGGCTCTCAACGCCAACTTCATGTTGAAAGAGAGCGAGGATATCCAGGTTTCTCCTCACGAAACTTATCGTGAGCTTGTTAGTTACTTTCCTCAATACCCTTCTCTTGATCGCCTCGTCAGCCTAGATATAGAGGAACACCTGTGTATAGAGGACACCTATTCCGATGATCTTCAGTCTGTGCCGCTTACTCCTCCATTGAAAGCTGTCCTATACAATGCTTCTGAATATTCTGATTCAGAAGCTGACTTTACTGTGTCGGAATCTGACTTTGGGACTAGAGTTTTGGCTCCTGCGCCGCATGTTAGTTCCCCTGCATTGGAGGGCACTCTTCCGATGCCTTCAAGAATATTCTCCCCAGCTATTCCCTTCACCAGACAAGTTCGAAGGATAATACTCTCATGATTGTATTACCTCTGAGTGATGACTTTTGACGACTGAGTTCAGACTTTGACGGCCTACAGGTAAAACAAGCTTTGTCCAGCCAAGATTATTGAGTTTGGGGAATGAGATAGTGCACTCTATTGCGCAACATAGTACTATGCAGCCGCTAAGCTATGCCACTCTGCAAGATTCCGGAAAAGAGATCCTGAGTCATGATGTATAAGTCAATCGACTCTGCTATTGAGGTTGCAAGGAGGCTGTGTGGCACATTGGTAGCGCCGGGAATGCTTATAGAGCTATAGAGCTGGAACACCTGCAGATAGGAGCCTCCCGGAGCTGTAGAAGCGGCCGTTCCTGCCTGTCGAGCCCGCTCAGCGCTGAGAGCCATGTTATAATGTAAGACTATCAGTTGTCATTTGATTTGATGAAAACGCACATATTGGCTACGAGACAGCGATGGAGCTGTTACATATCTTCAACACTCCAATCATGGCTTTCTGCGCCGTGACGCTTCCTCTCATTCTGTCTCTGGAAGAACTTCTTTTCGAAACCGTTGCCGCGGTCTGAGGGACTGAATCACTATGACATATGCAGACATAAGAAATTGGTACTCGCCCACGCCATCCCATCTGTAACCAGGTCGAATGCCGAAACGATTTGGCGGAGGTGGGGGACCGGTGTATTCCGGCTTTCTGAGGCCCTTACTTCTCTTTTTCTAGTGAATGAAAATGACTCTTGAGCATAACATAACTTACTTCCAAGAGCAAAGTACTTGCCGTTAGAAAAGCGGCTGCTGGGTCATTCCACCGCTCCTCCGCCTTCATGTCCTCGTTCATGGCCGCATCATCTTTTGTACGCGCAAATGGTGCTGCCCGCATAGCTTCAAGTTCTTTCCGCCGCCGCTCCGCCTCATCTCTTTGCGTTAGTCCTTTACCCCATTCCATTTTTGCAGCTTCCTTCTCTTCCCTCTCGCGTTTGCGCCTCGCAGCCTCTGCGCGCTCAGCCGCCATATCCAACTTCCGCCCCGACGCATCTCGATACACTGTCTCCTGGGCAGCCTTAATCTCCTCCTGTGTCAGCTCCACCTTTTGTGCATTCTTCTTCGGCAACGTCTTCTTGAGCTGCGCAGATGTCAAGAGGCCACCTGTGAACGGCGTTGGTTCGTCAACTACTTGCGGCTGTTCATCTTCAGGCGCGGGCGGCGTTGGTTCTCGAACGGTTTCCCAGCCGGACTCTGCGTCTTTCTTTTGTCTCTTCTTGAAGCCACGGTCCTCCGCCACCACCGCGTCCACTCCCTCATCGTCGTCTGCCTCTTGAGGTGCTGCACCCCAGTCTGCTATATCTTCGTCCTTGATCAAGGTAGAGCCTGTGGGAGTAGAGCCCGCAGCCTTGCGTTTCTTTTTCTTCCCACCTGATTTGGCCAATATAGCGTCGGCCTTGGGTCCGGACATGTACTTTGAGGCAAGGTATGCCTGCATCGAGCTCGTCATGATGACTGCTCGGGTGTATCTGCAACAGGAGACAGTTGAGTAAAGTGCTAGCACATATCGCGGCTGTAGCAGCCACTTGCCTGCCGTGGTAGCCTTGGTATGTATAGCGATGAGCACCGGCAGAGAGTCATGGCATCGTCAATTACAGCGGATCCAATACTTATTATGGGCGTCCGGAAGTTGCCGTGAATTGGGGGACTCCGCCTTGCGTCAAACATGAGTACATAACTTGTACAGTACATATCGTTCTTCTTACCGCACATCTCTCATCTCAACCTCCACCACTCGACACACGACGACATGCGAGCACCGACGTCCGACGGCCTACTCGACAACGACATCGACAATGTCGAGCTGCTCGCAGACCCTCGCACTGGATCCGCACTATCTGAGACCCCGCAGGTGGAGGAGGTCCTCTGGGAGGACGAGCCCGAGTACAACCTTGCATATCCAAAGGAGGCTTCCCCCGCACCAGCTTTAACGCAGCGTTTCTCGCGGAAACGCAAACCACCCGGGAAGAAGATCTTCTTGGCCCAGCCGAGCCCGTCACCCCGCAAGTTAACGTCAACGAAGGGCAAAGGCAACATTCAAGATGATCTCCCTCCCCTGATCAACATTGACAATGCTCGAGTCCGTCGAGGGATACATGATGGTGCAGCTTTCACCTGGGACTACCTATTCGACGTATTCAGCACTGCTCTTCATCTCCTCCGCAAGCCTCTAGCTGGCTTGTTATTCTTTTACATCCTTGCACTCATCCTCACACAAATCTCTTCTGCGTTCCGGACGGCTTTTGCGCCCATTTGCTGGTTACCGGGCATTTCGCGGACTCCCCTTTGCTACACAGCTCTTCCAGCACCAAAAGTACCTAAATGGGCCGACTACCCGAAGCTTGTTGACGTCGAAAGTGTGACGTTTGAGAAACTTCTAGACGAGTCTGTGGGGAGTGCAGGACTCTCTTTGGATATCAAGAAGGCAGAAATGGCCACGAATGACCTAGTCACGCTCGTAAAGGTTAGCAACCTGAAGTCGAGGGATAGGTTGGCGGAACATTTGGAGGCTTTCGTAGACGACTCCAAGAAGACGGGCAGAGCTCTGCAAAGGCTCAGCTCTCGAGTTAGTGGTGCCGTCGATAGGTAAATTTGCGAAACCAGTGACTGCGCTCGTAGCTCTCTCCTAACGACTCACATAGTATCACGGCCGTCAACGAGCATGCCTTGCAAACCATACAAGAAGCCCAGGCAGCCAAAGCGTCTCTGTCTCTTACCGGGCTCATTCTATGGCCAATTAGCAAAGGAGTCGCAACTAAGGTCATTGTGGCAGAGACCTTTGCGGACGCCATGTCCGTGTTGGAGACGCAAATTTCGCGGATACGTCTTGAAGCGGAAGCAACCGCTATTCTTCTAAACAATCTCGAGCAATCGCTGATCACGTTACACGAGCTGCTTACTCGCGAAAACATAACGCTGTCGCATGAAAAGGAGGAATTGCTCGCTGAACTCTGGACAAAGCTTGGCGGGAACAGAAAGAAGCTGCGAGGCGTCAACAATCACATGTGGCTCATGCAGCGAGTTGGGGATTGGAGGATGAGGGCGCAGGTACACGTTGTCGCGACATTGCAGGCTTTGGATTCTATGAGCGAGGATATGGAGGACTTGAGAGAGAGGGTGGCCAAACCGGAATTGATTGGTGAGGGCGTACCTCCCGAGGTTCACATGAAGAGCATCCAGGCTGGGTTGGACAGGTTGAAGGTGGACAGGAAGCGGGCGAAAGAGCGAGAGGAAGAGAACCTGAGGCGCGCACTGAGTATCGATGGCTCACATGATGATTGAATATTGAATCGCAAAATCCTGTAGTGTTAGGTAATTTTTGGAAGTTGTGTATCTGAATTGATCCCCACTGTACATACTTAGAACAAGGATCGTACGACGGCACAATGAAGATCATGTAAGTATGTTCCGTATACTTTACCATCTGATCTGCTCAGTGTGCCTGCACTCCCTTCGCTTTCGCAGCGGCGTGCTCATTCACCCAATAAGAGCCATGAGGCCACTCGAAGCGCTCGATGCTTGTCTTGTGCATCTCAATGCTGCCAAGGAGGCCTATCAGCGACGCTCTCTACTCAACTTGCATATTGGTTACTCACCTGTAACCCTCGGAAGGGTTGCTTGGGACGTTATATCGTCCATTTTGATTGATACTGCACGGGTTCAAGAAGTGTTCGTGCAAGTGGTCAACAAACTCGAGGACGTTGCGTTCCATCGAGCCAGATACAGCGATGTAATCAATTATGCTATCGAAGTCAAGATGCATCGACTATCCGCGACATTGACAATGCAAGGCGTACCTGAGATGGATGACGTATTCGCACAAACCGACGCCGCCGGCATGAGGACATACGGGAATACCGAACCTGCATATGTAGCATTAAGACGGCAATATGAGCGAGCAAAAACAGGCGCATACTTTGCAGCCATCAAGAGAACGCTCAGCACTTCACTGACACCGGCGAGACGGCATGAGTCGATTTGGCAGACGTCAATAGCCTCTGCCTGCAGCAGCTGCTTGAACACCATACGGTTGTGCGCATGCTCTCCGGTAGCAACGCCAATGCCGTATGGCTTCAGTGCTTTGCGGATGGCAGCGTGGCCGAGAATATCATCTGGTGCGGTTGGTTCTTCGATAAACCTAACAAACCTGTCAGCGCATGATCATGCAGCTGAAAACTCGACATACCAAGGCTTGATCTCCTCCAAGCTCTTAACGTACTCGATGGCTTGCGGCACATCCCAGACTTGGTTGGCATCGATCATCAATACACTTCCTGTGGGGCCAGCGTTCTTGCCAATCAGGTCAGGGCCATTCGGATCTTTTGGTTCATGGCCGGCGGGAAGCCATTGTGGATCGTCGATGATGGAACGGATGATTTTGCCTCTCTTCAGATCAGAGTCGCGATTGGCTCCAACCTTCATCTTGAAGTGATTGAATCCAGCTGCGACAGCTTCCTTTGTGAGCTTCGCAACTTTGTCGTCGCTATACCCAAGCCAGCCTGCAGAGGTAACGTATGCTGGGTAACCAGATTGGCGGACATGGGCTTCGCGCTCGGCTTTGGAGGCTGCTTTCTCCTTGAGCCTTGCAAGTGCTTCCTCCTTGGTGATAGCATCGGAGATGTAGCGGAAAGCGGTTGCATTCACCAGCTCCTCCTGTGTGTCCAGTGACCTGATCAGATAACGGGCTTGCAATATAAAGAAAGATTACGCACAGGTGACATATCTACAACCAACTTCCAGAGAGGCTTTCCGCGAGAGCGCGCGAACATGTCCCACAACGCGTTGTTGACAGCACCGAGAGCAATGTGAATGACGCCCTTTTCAGGACCGATCCTATGGGCACGATGAGATGTTTATATATATTCTTGGTTATCAATCGAGGCTACGTACCACCGCAGTTGCGGATCTGCACAGAGATACTCCCATGTATCTCCCATATTGGCGAAGAGCTCTTCGACTGCCTTGCCATTCAAACGCGCTGCTACCTCCTTGATTGCAGAGCATACGATGTCGTTGCCACGGCCGATGGTGAAGGTCATGCCATGTCCAACAAGATCGGAGGAGGTAAACAGGGTGACATATGCCGAGGAGTAGTCGCAGTCAGTGTTCATAGCATCTGTTCCGTCTCCCGTCAAAGAGGTGGGGAAACGGACGTCTAGGACATCAGAGCTGGGTGAGCACATGTGAATGTTATGAGGAGCAGCTAACGCACCATGCGTTTCGAAACCAGTGATGGTCACCGACATAATAGACCTGTATCTGCTCAGGTAGCAAGGAAAGATGGAGAGATGGGTTTTGGCTTACATGGCTGTAGCTATTTAAGTCGTGTTCGCTGCAGACTCAAGGTCCGAAGGCCATTACGGGTGTCCGGCCCGTGTGACAGAAGGGAGCGGACCGCCACTGCCATGATGTTACTTGAAATATAATCTATTAGCAACGACAGCGCTCGCTGCTTCAAGGGATGTGCTGCGTGTGTGTAGGTAAACAGCTGCAGGAACCGTACAAACAGTCGTCCAAGTGTTGTGGTGGCCTCGAGGAGCAGAAAATACGCCTCAAGCAATGGCTTTTGACGTCCTTGAGGGTGAAGCGCGGCGCGGCCTCGTCAATGTGACTGCGACGCTGCGTACGGACCTGCGCGGCGGTCTGAGGGCCCACGCTAAACCCGAACAATTTCATGCAGCCTGCACTGTGCACTGTGCACTGTGTGCAGTGTGCAGTGTGCACGAGGGGAGCTCTTTAGGATTGGACTAGGAGGGCTACCCTCCGCAGAAGCACAGGTATGTTCGGAAAACTCAGCTACATATCTTCATGCGGTGGTGGTCCTGCAGCAAGTACTGACGACGTTAACAAATGTTTCAAAGGCTTGAAAATCTCAAGTCACTTCATTTTGAACACAAACTTCCACTTGTCATCGAAAGGTACCACCTGTTCCGTCCCCCATGTTGCCCTAAAGCATCTTCTCCCGAATGGCCATTCTTTGCGAGCTGTTCGCAATGTCGTGAGATACAGTTCAAGGCATCAGAGCATACATACATGCAAGTAACGTGTAGTCCTGTTCCTCTATAACGAAAGACTCTGGCAGGGGATGACGCAAGTGCAGGGTGACAAGCTTTGCAACGAACTCCTGTAGCACGCTGAGGGCCGACTATATGCGCGGGAGAACGATGCACTGACCGATATTTCCTCTTGAGCAAGAGCGTATATGATCGCTGTTTCGACGTTGCGTTTCCTATGGCAGAGTCAGCGTGTACAGTTGTATTTATGAAGAAAAAGCGCCTCACTGAGTGTCATCGACTGAAATTGTGACTTGCACAGCACGATGGTGCTCAACACCAGTTTCGTCTTTATGCAAGAACAACGTCCGCGACTCGTTCATCGGAAGCAGTTCAGACTCGGTGTTCATAGTCTGGATGCTATAATCAGGACGTGGAAAGAGCAAGACTGGTCTCCGCCTGCATCGCGTGTGATTTGCGCAGTAGGTTCGCTTCCAGGTCACTTGCCCGATTCGGATGTCAAAGCCTGCCGCCCATGCAAACAGGCCTCTCACGCCAGCCAACGCAACCACACGTTCGAACTGTTGTCCGGTCACGGACCACGGTTGGGGTGGTCAGATGAACAGGCTATATCAGTATGGAGTCTGGCCACAGCGAAGGCGTGCGGTGGGGTGCTTTTGGTACTGTGCAGAGAAGCCAGGAACAAGACATGGCGAGGGAAATATCCCACACTTCAGGTCAGAAGTATACCTGCTCGTATCAGAATCCACATGCTCAGCGTTATCGTCGACTGGAGGGACACAGTCTTTAGACCGCACAGCGCATGAGAACTGTACCCAAGTTCTCGCGTTCTCCCAACGACTGACGTTTCTTGGTTGATTTGAGCCCCACACAAACTCCTACGAGCGATACATAAAAGCAAAAGGACGCAGCTCCGTGGCCGCCTCAGCCTCTTCTCTATCAAGATGATGTTACTCAAGCTCTTCGTAGGTGCCATGGGGCTATTGGCCTCAATTGTCAGTGCAGATACCACATCTGCTTCGGATGGTGGGGTAATTGCAAGGGCAGACACCTCCCAATGCGCGGTCGACGCCATCTGGCCTCCCGGCCCAGGCAACGCAATAGTGCCGCAGGCAGTGCAACAAGATTTAGAGGTTATTCTCTCGCAAATCGATCCCAACCGCGTCGAAGCCATCATCACCAAGCTTGTATCCTTCGGCACTCGCCACACATTGTCGAGCCAGACCGATCCTGTGCGAGGTATCGGCGCCGCTCGTGACTGGATTGCGTCGCAGATGCGAGGGTTCGCGGCTGCAGCCCGCAAGGGTACCAACGTGTCTGTTACAGTACCAAGCTATATCCAACAGCCCACCGGCAGTATACTGTTTGCGGTAAACATCAGCAACATCATCACCACTATCCAGGGTACCGACGAACCTAACCGAGTCTATATCATCACCGGACACTACGATTCCAGGGTGACAAGCATCGATAACTTCACGGACGATGCTCCAGGAGCAGATGACGACGCTAGTGGTGTCGCAGTCGCCATGGAGTTGGCTCGCATCATGGCAACTCGTCCGCCTCCGCGCGCAACTATCATGCTGGGAGCTGTTGCAGGAGAGGAGCAAGGTCTATTTGGATCGACGTTCTTCGCACAGCAGATGAAGGACGCAGGAATGGACGTGCAGGGCATGTTTACGAATGATATCGTCGGTAGCCCAAAGGGAGACGATGGATTCATCGATCCTAACAGCATTCGACTCTTCGCCCAAGGAATACCGTCAACTGAGACGGCGGCCCAGATCTCACAACGAGTATCTGTCGGAGGAGAGAACGATTCGCCAGCTCGGCAACTTGCTCGACATACCCATGACGTTGCATCGAATGCAGCTACGGGGATGAGTGGTGAGTGCCTCGACGCCACATGCACTTCAATCACTACTCACCCGCGACGCTTTGTTAGTGCGCGTTGTGTACCGCGCAGACCGATTCCTCCGGGGTGGTGACCACGAGCCTTTCCTCGACCAGGGCTTCCCCGCAGCCCGCTTCACTGAGCCACACGAGAACTTCGCACACCAACATCAAGATGTCCGCGTTGCTTCAAACGGAGAGCAGTTCGGCGATCTCATCGAGTTTTGCGACTTTGACTTTATCACACGCGTAGCTAAAGTAAATGGTGCTGCCATCTGGTCGTTGGCCCAGGCTCCGGGCACACCCACGAACGTTCAGCTGGACACTTCCGTGCTGACAAACAATAGCACGCTTTCCTGGGACCTCGATCCCTCTCCTGCTGTCGCTGGGTACGAAATCGTCTGGCGACCGACAGAAGAACCCTTCTGGACAAACGTGATTCCTGTTGGTCTTGTAACCAAGGCGACGGTACTCATTTCGAAGGACAACGCTATAATGGCTGTGAGGGCTGTAGGGAAGAACGGCTACCGAAGTCCGGCTACCTTCCCGCTCCCTGATTAGACCTAATCAATTCAGCAACGCAGTACGGAAATGCTTGAATCACAACGTACCTTTGTAGACAATTGCCTTGCTCGTTCGAATGTAGAACACATTGCTCGCTGGCCTCACCAAAATCGACAAGCAGCTTGAACGATCCATTGTAAATGCTAAGATATTGTAGATGTGTTTTCTATGCAACGGCCATATTATGATCAGGTTATGATACGATGAATGACCCACAATACCATGTAGCACCGACGCTCGTGTTGAGGTTCATTGCTCCTCCGTAGCCTCTTGCTCTCTGATCTCTCTTTCCAGGCGCTCGCGCTCCGCTTGACGAAGGCGCATCAAAGTCAACGATTCGTAGTCTAGGCCTTTGATTGTGGAACTGACAGGCGGCTTGCCTGCGCCACCGTCATCGATAATCGGCTAGTAGAAGGCGGATTCAGTAGTCACGTTCGCTATATGACCAGTGGCACTTACAAAGGTAGAAGGAAACGATGAAAATGGAGAAGACGGTGACGAGGAAATAGGTGCTGCAGTTCCAGGAGATATCGAGTGAACCGACGTAGTAGCAGATGGATCAGGAGGAGACTTGAATGTTGTATCGCCGCCGAGCTTTCCGATCTTTTTCAGCCAGCTGATCAGCTCAGGCTCTTTACCTTCGGCCCACGATACGTCAATGTCTTGGAGGCCGCGGGCTGCACTACCTGTAGAACACACGGCGGCAAACGCATCTCCTATTTGCTTGAACGGAATGAGCGCTGTACCCCGCTTGGCTTTCTTCGGAGGGGCTGGCTTCAGCGATAAGACAATGTCAGAGCTTTCCACCGCGCCGAACGATGCTAGTAGTGCGCCTAGCTGTTCTGATGATGTCAAGGTCGGTCGGGAAGACAAAGTCCACTTGAGCTTCACTGTAGTGTCCAGCGTTCCTAAAATGCGTCAGATGCTACTTTGGTTCAAAACCGGGTCTCTTCATACCTGTCGCGGGAGGTTCAAACTCCATATGCGATTCACGTACTTGACGTAGTGCCTCTTCTTCCCTTCTCTGTAACTCTTTCTCCCTCTCCTCCCTCAGTCTTCGCCCCTCGTCCATGATTTTCTCATTATCCCTCCAAACCTGCTTCTGCTTTTCTTCCTTCTCCAACCGGGCCTTCTTGAAGGCATGTTCTCGTTCCTCTAAGTCATCTACCATAGTCTTACGTTTTGCGTCAAACTGTGCGTATCGAGCTTTTCGAGCATCTTTCAGACGTTGCTTCGCGTCCAACGCCATGCGTCGTAACGGGTCGAGCAGCAACTCGTACGCTTGGTTGAGCTCATGGAACTTTCTGGCTGTGGACGACCTCAGACAACGGCTGCATGAAGTGAGTCAACAGCACGTACCCGCATCTGAATTATTCGGGTTCTGATGTGAAAAGCGTTTGTAAGACATGAATCCTCAAATCCTTAAGAGTGGGACTAAAATCAACTAACATACCCTGTCTGGATGGACTTTTAGCGAACGTTGACGGTATGCCGTCCTGATCTCGGCGTCCGTAGCCTCCAGGCCAACCCCGAGAAGCTCGTAGGGGTTAGTCTCATCTTCTGCTGTCGACATTAGCCAGGGGAGAAAGTGGCAGAATAGTACCGCACTGCGCGGTGGTCGTCGACAAGACTGAGCGTCTACTCATCGACATTGTGGCGTCCGTGAACTCCCACGGCCATTGGACCGAAAGGTGGCATTGGCTACTTCACAATTCGGCTGGTAAAGTACGAATAAGCATTGAAAAGAGTTACAGGCATATATTGTAGTACAAATGTCGCAGATTTGACTAGTAGTGCATTACCCTAGGTCTTTTCATCCCAGCGCTCGAAGGAATCTTTCGCGAGACTTGCGTTATAAGTTACCTCGACCGTCTCGCACAACTCATCCAAGTTAGAAAGTGCCGTCAATAGAGCTTCTAGGGAGGAGAGGTTGTCTGACAGTCTACGATAAGCAAGGTCACATCGGCACGGGTTTAGGCAGTACTCACCGTACATCTGGATTCGTACATGAATGTGGTTTTCCGAGGGATGCGGTGCACTGAACACAGAAGTCAGCATTCTCGAAGTAACAAAGCGTGAGTGCGCATTGTGTGAAGACCCGTGCAGATGACAAGAGTCTCAAGGCGACTGGCGACACGAACCTGTATCCACAGAAAGACACCTTTGGGCTACCAAAACTGGACGTCAACAACCCCACAGAATCATTGAAGCTTTGCTGACAATCTCACTTTTTCATGAGCATCCATCGCAAGGCGTTGCCGATGGTATGCGATTCATCGAAGATTTGGTAAGTGGCAGCAGACAAGTCTGCTTCTGCGCCTTTGAGCTGTGAAGAGTGTCAGCTAGTCCAGTGCCTCAATGCCCAAGATACGTACAATCTGGATTTTGGGTGGAGCCTCACTCATTTCCACCTGGACAATAAAACTGTAGTTCGACTCGGAGTGCAGGTTTCAAGTTGGTCTGCACACTTCATGCATAATTGATGTGCAGGCCAAACAAGCGCAAACAAAACCTTGCATGCACGAGCGCCCAGGGCGTAGCTACTTTCAGGTTGGGCTTTGCCAGACTAGATGTCTGTCAAGGTATCTGCAGACCAGAATGTTCAGAGAGCTAGTAGAATATGAGAAACGAACAGCGGTGGTCACTGAGCGGCCGAGGTAATGATAGACAACAAGTACAAACATGGTGACCTTGTCATTGTCCATCCGCACACTGTCGCTCAGAACAAAGGAATTTATCTGGAAAATACGACGGCCTCGTCTCATTGAACCCTGCCCATGGCTTCTGCTGAGGGTCTTGGCAAGTTGTGAACAATGTCTACACTGTGCTCACAGTCTGTATTCTCTTTGTTATAAATCGTGCACAGCAACTGCGGTCAATCTCTATCCCCCTCCACTCCCTTCTGCCCCACTTTCCTCTTCCTCCGATACCCTTTCCTTCAGATACTAAAGGCAGGCCCTTATAACCGCAGCAGGACTACAATATCCGTGATATTTTCTTGACTATTCACATACCCAACTCGTCGCACCTCGACCCCACAGAATGTCCTCCAACAACGCTCGCGTGCCTTCTTCCATAATCCGCCCAATGCTTCCTCCCCTCCATACTCTTGGTCTACCGACTATGCTTGAGAATGATGACTACTCCTCACGGGAAGCTGACGATTCACCCGTAAGTCATAGCCTTCCCGCGAAGAACGATTTATTGATCTATGACACTGTCGTTAGCAGACTCCTATGCCTAAAGATTTCATGCATTGGCACCGGGCTCGCCAGAGCTCAATCTCATCTACGACTTCATCTTGCACGACCTCCACGTCAGCGACGGAATATCCGCCCAACTCGTCACCGGTTTTCAGCCGTGACTCCATAACACCTCCACCTGGTCGTGTATCTACGAACACTTTCAGCCTCGTCTTGACATCGTTCGACAAGGCCAACGCCTTTGTCGTCGTGCCACCCGCTCAACCACACGTACCCAACATCTCGAGCCTTTCACGCACGAACGCATCCATATCACCATCAAAACCGAAATCGAGACGCAACCAAGCGCTCCTGCTTGTCGGGCCAGCTGTTGAATATCTACGCCACCCGCGGATGCGCATTGCGAAAGGTGCTCGCGTGCACCCGTATCGCATCGTCCCTAACACCCAACAACGCTCCTCTACGTCACCTGAGCCATCGCCAACTGCCATGCAATTATGAAGACTAGATATCGAATTGGATAAGACTGCATTGTATTCTAGATCACTGTGTCACCACTCATGTATTGTTTATTGTGGAGAGGGCAGTCTGTGGCGTATTACTGTAGTATTGGGACTAGTCGGCTTAGTTCTTACTCTCAGCGTTGTATCCATAATAATCATTCAAGCTCTTTGAAACCCGAGTTTGAGACAAAGATTTGAAATCTAAGACATGAGCAAGCCGCTCCTGTACTATGTATGTGGAACACACAGTGTCTTCATGTGAAAACGCTCCGGCTCGTTTTAGGAACTAGTTCCTGACACTGGTGAGCACGAGTCCCCCGCAATTCTCTCCAGCTCACTCATCACCATGCAAAATATTTCCCTCTGTGTTGCGCGACCCAGTTCTGGGCTGAACCCACACGAACCGGTTCTTGTGTCCTCTCCAAAGCCACAGGTGCCGGAGAACCACGTTCTCATAGAAATAGACAGGTTCGGGTTTTCGGCCAACAACGTCACTTACCAAGCCTTAGGAGAAACACCTCACTTCCGGTTAGTCACCCCACTCAAACGGACGGTACAGAGTTTCTCTGAATCCGATGTCAGATACTTCGAATATAACTATCCTCCGACGGTCGACAAGGTCTCCTCAAAATCCCATGGTTTGATTCCCGTTTGGGGATTCGGCACCGTGGTTGAGACTGCCCATCCTCATGTCCCAGTCAACGAAAGAGTCTACGGGTACTTCGCGCCCTCGCGATATCTCCTTGTACCAGTATCAAACGTCAACAAGTACAAGATTCACGTACCACGTCCCCATTTGCCTGCAGGTACGTAGTGTAATCCCTCTGACCGTGAACAACGAAGGCTGACAGTTCGTGCAGACCGAAGGCCTTATAACACAATCGATCGATGCGCTTCAGATCCTCAGTATGATCCTTCACCTATGGCGGAAGATTTGACTATGTTGTACCGTCCGTTGTTCTGGACGGCGTATTGGTTTGAAGACTGGCTCTATGTGTCAAAGTACCGTGGTGCCACCGGGGTCTTGATCTCGTCTGCATCGGCCAAAACTGCTTTCTGCCTTGCCTACCTGCTGAAGAAGCGAAGAGGAAGCGGGGCTAATCTCAAAATAATAGGCCTTACTTCAAAGCGGAATGTAGCCTTCACCACAGGCCTTGGTCTATACGACGAAACCCTAGATTACGACTCTATCGAAACCGCCGAACCTCTGCAAGCTCGAAATGAGAAGTGGCTCTACGTTGACGTAGCGGGCAGCAAACCTCTCACAGAACGTGTACGAAAGCACTTCTCGGGGCAGAAGAACGTTGTGGCGGGTATACAACTTGGCCTTACAACCCTGTCCCCGTCCGCTCCCGCCGCAACCACCATACACTTTTCCACTAACACGTCCCTTGTAGAACAGACTGACGCTGCGCCCACGGGTGATCTCGAGCTGGAGCAGTTCTTCATGCCGGAATGGCTTGTCTTGCGCCAGAGACAGATGTCGATTGGGGAAATAACTGGCATGCAAACGAAGGCATGGAGGGAGTTGATGGAAGACGGAAAGAATTGGGTCAGAATTGAAAGGACATACGGGGCCCACGCTGTCGTTGACGCATACAAGACGATTTCTGCGAGTGGCACAGACCCGACTGCTGGGATGATCTGGAGTCTCTGGGATATTAGTCCGGTGTTAGGACGGGGTGAGAGGAAGAAGAGCAGATTATAACACGGTATGACATCGGCTGGCTGCGCTGATAATGTCAGGAGACATCGCAGTCTCGCTTGAGCCGCTGGTTGCTGTAGCAAAAGTCGTTTACTTGGCACACTCATTAAGATTGAACCAAATTCAACAGGGGTCGATTTCATTTGATTACAGACTTACAGAACTTGTACTCACCGAACAACAGGCCATGCGGGATTGGGTGGAAACGTGCACAAACGAGCATGCGCATGATGTCTTGTGCCACAGTCATCGTACGTACGAAGTGATTTGAACAGTCAAATATACCATACCCAGGGTGCGTGGTTCTGCTCTTCGATGTACCGTAGCATATGCGTTTTATGCAGGGGACTTCACAGGACATGAGTGTTGGCATCATCTGTAGGTCAAGAAGTATGATCCAGTTTACTTATCACACATCCTCCAGGTGTAGGTGTCCGAAGTGGCTAGTGGTTACTGCAGATAGTACATGACAGACCGACAAACGTGCATACGGCTACGAAGGAGACCTGGACTTCCTCAGCATATGGTGCACTCCAAGACATATAAAATGCTGACATGGGATGGGGGGTTACTGCAGCGGCTCCCAAACTTCTAAGCACAGTCCTCTTATGCCCAACAACATGAAGACTCTCTCTGCTCTCGTTTTGGCGGCCGCGTCGCTGACTTCAGCCTCTCCTATAGTGAAGCGTGCTTCCGTTCCAGGAATCGATGGTCAGTGCGAATTTCATACCGTTCTGGGCCGATGCATGGCAGTGATTGACACCGGCGTAGTCTCTCACTACCAGGGAACCATCAACTGGAGCACCGTGAAGGCCAACGGCGTCCAATTTGTTTATATCAAAGCGACTGAAGGCACAAGTAGGAGAACCAAATGTTCTCTGCATCTAAAGCTCACCTGAATGTAGCCTATACGGATCCAATGTTCTCTACTGTTAGTAATTTATCAGATATTCTGTCCTTATCACTAACGCTGTGTCCAGAATTACGACGGGGCTACCAACGTCGGGATAATTCGTGGTGGCTATCACTTCGCCCGTCCTGATGTATCGTCCGGGGCAACGCAAGCCACATATTTTATCGCAAACGGCGGAGGATGGACGAGCGATGGAAGAACCCTCCCTGGCGCTCTCGATATCGAATGTCAGTCATCGCTTCACATGGGCCAATAGCTTTACCACTCACCATCTGACATGTTTAGATAACGACGATGGCGCAGAATGTTATGGTCTGAGCGCCGCTTCCATGGTATCCTGGATCAAGGACTTCTCCAACAGCTATCACGCGAAGCTTGGAGTGTGAGTGTTCTCACATACTGCCAGTGATCTCCCCCGTTGATCATCCGCGTGCTTGTCAGGTATCCAGGCATGTATTCCGGCCTGACAGCGAGAGATCCGCAGTACTGACAGTGTCGTCATGCTACAGTCATATACACGACCACGGACTGGTGGACAACCTGCACCGGTAACAGTGCTGCGTTTGCGTCGACTAATCCCCTCTGGGTCGCTCGGTACTCTTCCACCGTCGGGACTTTGCCGGCTGGCTGGAGTTATGAAACCTTCTGGCAAGACGCTGAATCTGGATCTAGTCCTGGTGACCAGGACATCTTCAATGGCAGCGCGGCTGATCTCAAGAAGTGGGACATTCTCATTCAAGGCGAATAGTATGTGCTGACGATGTCTCTCTTCAGGCTCGCTCTTGGTTAAGCGCTTTCGAGCCAAAGATTCCTAGAGATTCCGCTCGAACGATGCAAAATGGTCTCCTATTCGTGTGTACATGTATAAGTCCAATGTCAAAGCTGTCCATGATAGGCACAACGAACCGCCAAATGGCAATTTGAAGATGCGAAGATGTTTAGGCGATTTCATCGACCTTTGAACGGTGGATGCAGAATCCCTGGCAAGATCAGCGATGTATGAGTTAAGACATTAAAGAGGGCGACAGCAATTGATTGCATACCGGTACCACCCATTCTTTACAACTACAACACACTCCAGCCCAATCATAGTTACCTAATTTCGCACCGCACTTCTTGTTTGGGCATGTGATCTTGCCTGACATATGTCCTTGCTCTATGATGGTATCCATCCACTTGAGCTAAGATTTCCCGTCCATGAGTGTATTTTGAGCATCGACAAAGGGACTATAGGCTCACCGGCTCAACAAAGTAACCAGAACACTTCGAATTAGCAAGGATCGGCGATCCTCGCGAATTCATAAGAGAAGGCGATGGTGCAGGCACTACGCTCAAACCCGATCGCAGCACAGCAATCGTTGGATTCGAGAGCAATTGCGCAGACAGCTCGGAGGCGTGAACATATCTCGACGTCTTGATAGGGCTGCTTTGAGCTGCGGAATATACATCTTCTGACTCTGCCTTCTTTTCAGAGTTTGATTGATCAAGAGCAGCTGCTTGCTCTGCATCTGTACAGTCAAAGTCCTGGCCTTCGACAGCAACATCAGAGAACGAGGATGATAAGGGCTCTTTCGATGGTCCAGCAGCCGATGAAATGACGGGTGAGTAAGAGACCGCCGGAGTCGGAGAGCTGAGCTGCCCGTGGTCTAGCATATGCTCTCGCGTAGCTAGCTCCTGCCTAGAAGAAACAGTATCAGTGCAAGTAAACGAGTATTTGAGCTGACCATACACACCTGCACATCTTACACCTAATTCGGCGGTGAGAGGCTGCTTGATTCGTTGGTGAAGGCGGATAATGCATGGGGGTCTTTTCACTCAAAGTGACTTCGCCACCTATTATGTCATGACTGTCACTGTACTGCACAGCAGCGTGTTCGTTGAAGCTTACTTTTGACGTCCCTTACTAATCTCTCGAGATAGAATATCCGCACGGACTTTGCGTGCTTGGAAACACTGAAAGACGCTTTGTAAAATGTTTCTAGCTGGTTCACAAAGTTAGTATTCGGTCTTATGCCATATCTACGTATCAGCTGGGCATCACTGTTTTCGGCGACGCATGGACTCACTCAACTTCCGGACGAACTTGTCGAATTAGTGTGAGTGCATTCTTCAGGTCCAGCCCTTGGCTATACATCAGGTATGCAGCCACTATAGATGCACTGCGACCTGCCAGTGCAATGCTGTTTAACATGTGTTGACTGAACACGTTGCTCAATGAACGTACTGATTCCCGCCATACAGTGCACCAGCACTCCTTTGCCTTTGTCAAGTTCGGCTTGTATGAACGCTATACAAGTCACAAGATGTTTCAGGACGTCCTCTTCTTCTGTATCGTCTAAGTTGATTTGAAGTCGATTGAAGGTCTACTTTGAGTGGATCATCGAATCAAGCAGGTCATAAGACGAATATAACACGACCACACCTGCGCAACTTTCACGGATCCTCGCATCGCTGACAAAACGCTGTGAATATTTCTCTCTCGCAAGTTGTCAGTGTCCAGCGCGTTTCGAAGGTCCCCGAGCCAGAGGTTCGGTACGACCTCGCTCATCTGGCCAACGCTGTGTCTGTTCGCCATTTTCGCAAAAGTAGCAGACAAGGATGAGAGATTTTTGTGAAGATAAAAGCCTTTGAGTCGAGGCAGCAGCGCTCGGAGGTGAACGCGAGAGAGTCGCAGAGGTAAGTCTTGACATTCCCTAAAAATATAAGTAGTATCGCGTTTGATAGTGAGCCCGTCTGATCCCGATCTAAATCGACTTCACATCCACAGCGCCGCCACCAAACGACCACGACATTGAACACAGCTTAGCTAGGACAACCTCAGGCTCTTGGTACTGGCAACACAATGCGCATACGGAATGGAACAGCGTCGTTCTTTATCTCATGTCTGTTTCTGGCTCTTTCGACTATGGTTGCAACGGCAGATACAGCTCAAGAGGCCGTCCACGGTTTCTTTGACAGGCATGGCAGTACCACCTCACATACGAACAACTGGGCTGTTCTCGTCTGTGCATCGAGATATTGGTTCAACTATCGAGTGAGTTCAAGCCATACTAGTTACCGTATACTTCTCAGGATGACGTTTGTAGCATATGTCAAATGCCCTCGGAATGTAAGTAGTGAACAAACCTCTTCATCTCCGAGCTAGGCTCACTCCACGTCTAGGTATCGCACAGTGAAGCGTCTCGGAATACCCGACTCCAACATCATCCTCATGATTGCAGACGATACTGCTTGTAATCCTCGCAACAAATTCCCTGGATGTGTCTACTCTAATGCCGGGCGGAACCTTGATTTGTATGGAGACAATATCGAAGTGGACTACCGAGGCTATGAAGTCACCGTCGAGAATTTTATTCGAGTGTTGACAGGTGAGCTTGTCGTCACACCTCGCACGACTGTAAGAGCCTGACAATAGGCAAAACAGGACGCATGGATCCCTCGGTACCACGCTCCAAGCGCCTTCTAACCGACGACCGTTCCAATATTTTCGTATACATGACGGGTCACGGAGGGAACGAGTTTCTCAAGTTTCAGGATAACGAGGAGATAAGCGCGTTTGACATCGCCGATGCCTTTGAGCAGATGTGGCAGAAGAGACGGTAAGTAGTGACTTGGTAGAATCCGATTGAATTTATTTGACATGATGGGCCACGCAGGTACAATGAAATACTTTTTATGATAGACACCTGCCAAGCAAACGGCATGTACTCGAAATTCTACTCTCCCAATATTCTGGCTACAGGGTCATCTCGTGTGGGAGAGAACTCTTACTCGGTATGTCACTGAGTCAACTGTGCTATATCGATATTGAAAGCCACGGTAACAGTATGAAAACGACAACGACATCGGTGTTGCCGTCATCGATAGCTTCACGCATCATATATTACATTTCATGGAAGGCATAGACAAAACTAGTCAAACATCAATGCAGGACCTGGTACGTGTAGCTTCTTACCGCTTGTGATCCGTAACACTTAGTGGAATATTCTGTTAGTTTGATATTTATGATCCCGTGAAGATTCAGTCACATCCTGGAGTGCGCTCAGATCTATTCCGTCGGCCGCTGCACCAAACACTTGTTACAGACTTCTTCGGAGGAGTCGCTCAAGCGGAAATCCTGCCGCCTCTTACATCCTCTAGCAATAGCACGCCGTCAGTGAGCGCGAAGCCTGAGAGTGTCACTCAGCATTTTTCGTTGGAGAAGGACACCGGCCAAATCCCATTCCCGTACGGAACAGATGATGGGGGTCTGCTTGTCTTAGTGGACCGTCAGATGTCTCGATGCGCAGACAATGGCACTCTCAGGAGAGCAGCAAGAGCCTGGGCTTCAATGGCTCTCGTAGGTGCGCTGGTGGGGTGGGCGAGCATGCGGCCTCGCACCTTATGAAGGGCTATTGCATTAGATTATTATTGATTGTACACCATTCACACTCTACTGTTCCCCACAACTAATATGTATTGTGTGCACTCGCTGCTGAATCCCATGAAGCGTTTACCGACTGTGGTCAATCGAAGTTGCCGGTCCCCGGACGCAGCTCATCCCCCAACACATCTTGCAGAGCTGTTGATATCGAACCATGTTGCCCAACAGTCTTTACCCTGGTCCTAGACATAAACACAAGAAATCCACAGCCGTGTCGACGACACTGAAGAGTCTTGGCAATGTCGGCTTTCACGACTTATCCTGCTGTAGCCAGCTTTGAGGCAACAGTGCCTGTACCGGTACAATCGCTGCCTCTGCTACCTGCAACAAAGCCTCCTATACCCCAGCAACTTCCACAGCTCCCTTCGAGGCCTCGTCGACCAGATCCTGTCGTTGACTCATTGTACGAGCTAACGACACATCTCGTGCCTGCCGCTTACCCCCGCATAACACCACATGTCCCGACTACGGAGCAGCCAGAGTGGTCTAGCGACCGGAAGATCTTCAATGCCAATGTCGACAAGGCGACTCAGGAGGTCATGAAATGGAAGATAGACCAACATGCAGGCAAATTGTCGACAGGTTTGGAAGGCCAGGGGAGCACGGAAGTGTTGTGGAACTGCGTAAACCGGTATACAAGACGAGGGCGAGCTCAGAATGGGTTCAATAACACTGGGTTACCATTGACTTTGTTCTTTTCGCATGCCAACGGCTTTCCTAAGGAAGTGAGCGCGGCTACTATTCATTATAGTCTGCGGCCGCTACTGAACGCTATGGTATTGGCAGATCTGGGAACCTACGATTAAGGAGGTCTTAGCCAGAAACGCATCCACAGACCCTCCTCTTGACATTGCCGAAATTTGGTCTTGGGAGTCAGTGAACCACGGAGACGCAGCGTTGGTGAATGGCGAGCATCTCGGTGGAATGTGTATGTCTTGCTTTAGACTGTCGTCGCAAACCTGTAGCTCAACTGTCTATATTGTCTAGACGACTGGTCGGACCAAGCACGCGATATCGCCAATTTTCTGACCCATTATATTCCCTCCTCTCCGTTGGTGCCGTCAGATTCTCTACCAGTACATCTCATGCGCCAGGAAGAGTGCTTAGGAGGGTCTCGTAGAACGTTCGGATTCAAACAACGCACCCTCGTCGTGATAGCACATTCGTTCAGTGGTGCTGCATCGTAGGTATTATAACTGACCTACAAAATTCAATATCACTGACAAGTTCCTTATCTCCGCAGCACCTTAGCGGCTGTGAACCACCCAGCCTTGTTCTCCTCGTTGATTCTGGTGGATCCAGTCTTGCGCCCTTTGCGCCCGGGCATCCCGGTCTTCACTCAGGAGGCACACTTCTCCAGGGCAACGAATGCTATCCGACGGCGGACGCACTGGTCATCTCGGTACGTTCGACGTCATGCTACTTCTCTCAGAAGCCGCTTACTTAGCTTCCCGGTACTGTAGTGAAGAGGCTTTAAAGCAGTTCCTTGCCAGTCCATTCTGGCAAGCATGGGACCCTGACGCCCTTGATCTCTACGTCGAATGTGGTTTATGCGATGATACAAAGGGTGGCGTCAAGTTAAAAATGTCGGGCATCCTGGTGAGCGACTACGCCTGCAGTGTTATGCGACGTTGATATTGAGCCTCTTCGAATTTCACTCGCTATAGGAAGCGGCTGTTTTTGCAGAAGCAGTCCGGACTTACGAAGCTTGGCAGCTATGCTCTCAAATCGATCCGCGAATTCCCTTGAAATTTGTTATGCCTGGCAAGCTCGAACCTTTGTACGTACGGAAGCAGACTATACGAATCGCGGGGCTATGCTCATACCCGTTCTCTATCCTTAATCAGCGAAGTTGTTTACAAACATGAGATGGTTCAATTGCGACCGGCGAATTCCTCCTACACTGTTGTTACCGAGGCTGGACACCTTATAACCCAGGAGAGGCCGAAGGAGCTAGGTGATTGCGCGCTCTTGGAGCATTGGAAGATCAGCAACTCACAGTCTGCCTACAGCTGAGGTCATCAATACATTCCTCCGGGAACAATATGCCTCCCTTACGATGGCCCCATCCAAATTATAAGTTCGGTCGAACGACAAGAATCAGAACGAGATGGGTATGTCGATGTCATCTATGTATTTACATCGTCGTTGGGAAAACCATATTTCAGGAACTATAGCTATATGATCAACAGCATTATACAAACAAGCAGACGTGTCAACGCAAGGCAAGACGACAGCATTGTCCGCTGCACAGCACAGGAAAGATTGGAGGATCGACATGCGGCCGGATCGGGCAAGAGAGCTTGTAAAGCAACGTCGTCGACAAGAATCACATCGGTTCCTGAGTTTCTTTAGATGATGCACGCGCGGACGCTGAATTGATTCATGAGCGTTTCGTTTCACCTTTTGTATGTCTTCGTAGCCCAAAACATTTCGCACTGCTCTCTCCATGCCATATCAAGATCTGGATTGAAGGACAGCGTCCTATAAAGCGTTGTAGCTCCCTGCAAAATCAACATAATCAGCCATTACTGCGGCTGAACAAGACAAGGAAATGACACATACATATGCGCGCTTGCCAATCACCACTCCCAGTGGCTAGTAGGCTCCCGACGGGGCTCAAATCAATCGATATTACTATAGCCAAATATACGAATGAACACGAATTCTGTGACAACGAAAGAGCGTATTGCAAATCAACGCACCAGAATTCTTGTGCCCTTGAAGCATGCACTGCACTACAGCAGACTTCGCGTCCCAGAACTGCACACCTCGGTCCTTGGATCCACTGACAACCCATTGACCGTCGTGGCTCACGGCGACACTAAGTACGTAGTCTTTGTGACCCGTAAAGTTCATCAAGCATTGGCTCGTCTTATCAGCGACACTACCCTCTTTCCCCGGTCCAGAGCTCGGCCCTCCATTCTTGCTGACGCTACCATTCCTTGAGCGTGTAAGCAAAGGCTGAACATCCCAGTACTTGAGCGTCTTGTCGAGCGAGCCGCTGACAAGGCCGCGACCGTCCGGAGTGAATGCGACGCTGTAAACGCTATCTCGATGCCCCTTCAGCCTCTCGATCAGGTCGCCAGAGTGCACATCCCAGATGCGGACAATAGTATCCAGCGAACCAGCGGCAACGAGGTTGCCATCGGGGGAGATGCAGACGGAAGTGACACCAGCATCGACGCTATCTGGCTCGTCGATGGACACTAATCAAACAAGCACAGTCAATATCAAAGGGGTGGAAGAGCGGAACCAGAAACTCGACTGACATATCTTGCAAGAGTGGTTAGGATCGGTCATACTCCAGACCCTGGCTGTCTTGTCACCGGACCCAGAAACAATCAAGCGGCCGTCTCTCGAGAAGTCAAGGGAGTAGATTTCCTGTTGGTGACCGTCGAAAACCATGCGAATGCGCTTTTCCGCGATATCCCAGATCTGTTCAGCGAGTGATAGTTGAGCACATTTGCATGGCGCTTTCCCCCAAAGACGTTATACTTGTACTTACACGAATCTGCTTGTCCTCAGCACCCGTGGCAAGATACTTGCCATCTGGGCTGAAGCAGACGCTGCGTATGTACAGATCGCCTGTTTTGCTCGCATCCTCGTCGATCAAGACGCTATGTACGAGAAGATCAGTGTCACGATTATCCTTTGACAAGGATGCCTCAAATCACCAAGTTTTTTGCCCAGTCTTCGTATCGTAAATTTGAGCAGTTCTGTTGCAACCTGTTGCAAGAAATCTGCCATTGGCGGAGAACCGCACACAGCACACAACGCTCTCGTGGAGTAAGGTGTGGACCAAGGATACATCCAACGCTTTTTTCTTGCCATCCTTGCCGGCCTGAGAATTGAAGACTGCAAACCAGTCGCTTCCCTCTTTCTTGAACTCAGGTGGAACGCTGTGAATATCAGAGAAATCAACACCTCCTGCGCCGCTAGTGTAGCTATCAGTCATTGTGACGTCTACGCTGGTTGGTGATAATGGGCGTCCAGCACTGCTGTTTCCTCCGGCGGAGGGAGGTGGATGAGATGCCTGTCGAGCGGCAGATGACGAGGGTTGGGGTGGTAGGCTTGACGGTGGAGGAGGGAGAGAAATAGAGGAGGGTGGAGGCAAAGTGGCCGCACCTGACGCACCCGCGACATTATTGGCCGTGCCAGTGCCAAGCACAGAAGGTGGGGGTACATTTGAGGACGGTGTTGTAGGTTGCCCACTCTGGCCCGGGCCAGTCGCTGAGTAAGGGGTCAAAGGGAGCTTTGAAGCAGGATGTGAAGAATTAGCTGCTGGGCCCGATCCTGCAGGACCGCTCGGGCCAGTAGACGCTCCCTGAGGGGGAGGACCCGAGCTACCGATGCTGATTGATGGGTGCGACTGGTGTGGCGTAGCGTGTTGAGGTAAGGCTTGCAACGAGGGGGAGAATGGATCTGAAGAATATTTTGATGTCAGAATAATGAAGCACAAGGGTGTATTGAACAAAATGCGCTGTGTGAGAGGGAGGAGGATAACAAACCCATGAATAGCACAGGATGAAAGCAGGGAAGGTAGGAAACAAAAAGGAGAACGAAAGGTACCTTGTCTGTCTATTTTCCCCCTCTCAGTTTTGATCCTTTTTAAATCTCCACGGTCTCTTTCGCCCCGCATATCCCTGTCTCTCTCGCGATCCCGGTCCAGTCTCTCCCTGTCTGCTCTTCCGTCTCTCATAGCTCGTTCTCCCATCCTTTCTCTTTCAATTTCCCTTTCACGATCCCTATCGCGTTCCACTCTACCGTAAAAAGGATCGACATACCCCCCTCCGACGCCAGGACCGACGCCAAGTCCTACGGGAGTGGCATGTGCCATTGTGCCAATGGGGCCATCAGGAGCAACTCCTGGATGGCCAGCTGAGCGACCAGCGGGTATCACGTCGCGCAAATCACCGCGTTGTGGACCTGCGAGACTCATCGGGTCGCGAGACGGCTCGCGGTCTATACGTGAATCTCTGTCACGGTCGCGATCTCTGTCCCTTTCACGATCTCTCTCACGCTCGCGTTCACGGTCTCTATCGCGGTCACCCCTGCCGAGACTGGCGATTCCTTCTCTGGTTGGACCCTCGACACGGGCTTTATAGTCAGCAAACGACTGCTGCGTCTTGCGGAGCTCCTCCTCGAAGTGGACACGAATCTTACGGTGTTCGTCCTCGAGCTGATAGAGAGTCTGTCGAATGATGTTGAGCTCGTTGACTTGTCCCGTCACTGCGAATAAATGTGAATGGCGTTCGGCTGTCGTGAAAACTGGCGACGTACATTTATTCTCGAAATCGTCGCGCTGGCTACGCACAAGCGTGATTTCACTTGCTAGGGCATCGAACTCATTCCGAATGTTGTCGAGCCAGTCATTGAGACCGAGTCTGGGCTGTCCAGGAGGAGCCTGGGTAGCAGCACCGGCTGGCTGCAGGTGTTTGTGCTGCGAACGAGAGTAAGGAGCGCGCGCGGACAAAAAGGTTAAGAGAGCACTGACGTTGTAGATGGACGATGCCATGAACTGAGCGGAACGTGCTCTGTGTCGCCGGAGACGCTGTATGCGACGAGGAGGTGAGGAGGAGGGGAGGAGAGAGGGTAGATGATGGATGGAGAGAGGGCGTGGCTTATGAAGTGGGAGTTGTTGGGCAAACAACCGCCGCGCCTTAAGTACCCGATTCCAGCCATTCCGCCGTCCTGTCGGGCTCTGACCACGTGGCATCACTTTCCCTGTCCGTCGGCGCATCTAGATTAGGAACTTTATACGCCAAGAAGCACTCTCACGTGCAGATCTTGTATCGCATGGCAGATGCCGAGGGACAGGAACGCTTCCGTCACCAGCGCCCACTAGATCTTCCTGTCCAACCCAATCAGCGTGTAGACTGGCACGCGCCGTCTGTACACTGCCAGTCGACGTGCTTTGCAGCTCTTTCGCACACAGCCTACACGCGGCAGGAGGTCTAGGCCTGGTCATGAGCCATCTTTGCACCTTGGAACTTTAGTCGGAACTGACGTATTGCGCAGTCTGTGTGTTCGTCTAGCTACTTGAACACTTCCGGCCGTCTGAGCTTTGCGAGGACACATTGCGCAGCTCGGGCTAACACATGGTGTGATTAAATCAGCTTTTATGATCCTGTATGTTCGGTGGCTCAGTCAAATGCGGTGAGTATCTCATCTTAGAGGCTGGTCTGCCGTGGGAAATACTGCCGCTGCCGTATTCGGACTAGCACTAGCGCCACAATGAGCGTCTGAGATCCTTCCACATTTACCACGATGTTACACGGCAAGTCCAACTCATTCACAGCGCGAAACACCTCTGACACTGCTGCTCTAGGGCTGTCAGCGTACGGCGATGAACAGTCTAGCGACAACGAAGACTCGCCAGCTGATGTAGGGAGCTCGAGTTTGGGCGGCATAGGTTACAATAAAAGGTGGACGGCGAACAAAGCTGATGTGAGAGCCTTTGTTGCGGACTTCTGATGTCCTCGTTTCCCTTTTGCTCGCGCCACTGTTCTCTGTTGGGCAGGATGCACCGTTGAACCTCGCTGCTGATGCTTTCTCAGGCCGTGAGTGTTTAAATCTACAACTCCTCTATGTGTTCCATCTGTTTACCTTGGCCATATAGCAACGTCGAGCAACAAGGCACAGATTGTGATCAAAAAGCCTCATCACCTCAAGACCCACCCACGCGTTCCCTTACATGATACTGCACGCTCGACCGCAGGTATTGAAACTCGCTTCAGCGAGGTTTCCGTAGACACCGGCAACGAGCCTGAAGACGAGCTGTCCAGCATACGAAAGGCGCTGCAGCCTCCACCTATACCCGGAGTCGATGACTGGGGCATCCCGCTTGAGCCCAATGGGGAGTGCGATCCGAGTATCGAAGTACGCCTTCACTAGCTTCATGTGAGCGCTCAGCGCTCAAATTTTCCCTAGGCAAAACTTGCCCAGTTCCATGCTCTCAAGCGCGATCCAAGCAATCCCAAGCATTTCAATGATTCGTTGATGGCCAACCGATCGTTTCGCAATCCGCACTTGTATACCAAGCTCGTGGAATTCGTGGACGTCAACGAGAGAACAACCAATTTTCCCAAGAATCTATGGGATCCAGAGGATATCGAGGAGGAATGGTATGCACATAGACTAGGTACGTGCTGGTTTTATCGAGCGGCATACATGATGAGGACGGTTACTCTGGCGTTTCTCCTCTCTATGACTTGGACATCTTGACTCCGTGGTGTTATTTGCCGCTGCGACAACTCGATCGCTACTGATCTCGACGACCCCTACGAAACCTTGGGCCAAAGCCGAGTACCAGAAGCAGCGGTCGGAACAGCAGTCTTCGACTCACGGCGCTGGAAAGCGCACACATCTAGAGTTTACGTCATCAAAACCTCTGCAGTCTAGCTCGTCAACGTTGCTGTCGTCGAAGCCGAGGCAGAAAGACCAACGAAGCGCTGACTATCAAAGTCGGTATCAGCCGTATGGACATGGGAGTGGTAGGGAGAAGGGATCACGGCGGAAGTAATTCGTGTTGCTTGGGAGCAGATCTTGGGAGACATGCGTGAATTATTTTTTGCTCGTTGCAAAGTCTTTGTTCTGGCGATGGATGTCTCTTCACTCAAATCTGGCCGTCAGCTTCAGTATTTCAAGGTACATGTTCGACAATACTGAAGGCAACAGGCGGACCGCACAACTGAGGCCTTCGCAATTATGAATGCTTCACTGTTGCGTCTCCCCTCATTACCGCCACCAGGACACAGTTTACACTTTCGCAAAACCCTGCGCAGCGACAGAACAACTCACTCGCAGACGTGGCAAAGAAAATGATTCTTTCACCGGGTTGGGCCAATGGCTGCTACGTCAGCTCTCCCATTTCCATTGATCAGCGAAACTACGATAGTCCAGCTAGCTCAGGGTGAGTACTGAGTACTGAGTCCCGACGTTCTCTGCCTTCAATCAGCATCCGCAAGCTGCCAATGAGACTCGGTCATGCCGTGTCAATTATGGCGACAAACTATACATGCAGTTGCCGACTTGATGACCAAATAATTGGCAGGATATATTTGCTGGGAGCGGCCAAATGTGCATTCTGGGCATGTCTGCAGAGCAATGCATTGGCTTCAAAATTCAGTTCTGACTGCGCTCAACTCTGCTCTCTCCGCTGTATCTATGAATACACACCAAGACTGGGGTATGAAAATGTATGGTAACATAATCATTATTAGTCTACAACAGCAAGTAGCTGAGGTCGCTCGAGACTTACATGCACGCTGATAGTAAGGGGCCCACCTGAAAGGCGTTCCATTCTATGATGAGACGACAATAGATCTCCAATGCTGAGTGGAGGGACAGTGCAACGTCGACAATGATCTTATGCTCACCACAGCGAAGCTTAGATGACTCTCGGCCTTCAGGCCTCAGGTCTGGTTCGGCATGATGCTTCAACTGTAGCTAACCAGACATACTCCAGGCTGTGTCTGGTTATTGTTCTTCGTTGGCTCACTGCCTGCAGTGACGGTGTTGTCGCTCTTTTGCTCAAGGATGCAGGCGATGCGCCATCCGGGATATGGCCGCCAGTCCTTGCACGGACAAGAATGATATTCAGCCCCAATTCCACAGGATCCGTACAGCTCTGAATTTGTTCAGGAAGATTAGCCCATGAATCTCAGGCTGGTCGAGAGATACATTTTCCGTCGCTTCCTGTGGGATAGTCATCAAGTCATCGTCTGAGCATTCAAATCGGCTGAGTGACTTGCGAAAGTACCTTCAACTCTGAGGTTACAGTACCTGTCTCCTGTACTATCTCCCGTCACGGTGCGAGAATAAAAGTATATGTACAGTACATTCGCAAACAAATGTTTGTGTAGGGCCACGTGACCTGAGGTGATGCCGCCCACCTTCCTAAACGGGTTTTGTATTGGAACCATCTTACAGGTCGCCACCTCGTTTTATACCACCAGCAGTCTCGTCTCGCAACTTCACACTGTAACGCCTCTAATATCGGACAATCAAGATGAAGCTTGTCAGGTGAATATTCTTTCTCAAGCGTATTCTGCTACATTGCAAGCAAGAAGCTCAGCGGAAAGCACAATCTGCAGTTTCCATCATCATTTTGAATGGCCGTACTCTTCGAGGTGATACTGTCCAACTGATTACTCAATACATGTTGCGTTGTATAGGTTTTTGATGAAATTGAACAATGAGACTGTTACGGTTGAGTTGAAGAACGGCTCGGTTGTCCATGGAACAATTACTGGTGCGTCCCTTCATCTTAACGTGCTGCAGCAGCTAACCCAGCATGTGTGTCCTTAGGCGTGGACATGCAGATGAACACGCATCTCAAGACTGTGAAGATGACTGCTCGCAACCGTGAACCTACGACACTCGATTCTCTGTCGATCCGGGGCAACAACATCCGCTACTTCGTGTTGCCTGACGCGCTACCCCTTGACACACTGCTTGTAGATGATGCCCCGAAGCCGAAGAGCAAGAAGAAGGACGATGTGCGAGGCAGAGGAAGAGGAGGTCGTGGAGGAGGAGGACCAGACAGAGGTCGTGGTGGCCGAGGCAGGGGCAGAGGGCGGGGACGAGGCTTCTGAAATGCCCAACTTTTGGACTCGTGCTAGAGGAGGGATACTGGCAAAGGGCAGTGAATATGCCAAGATGTGCAAGTCTCACTTGTACGCTGTATTGGACACGTATATTGCGAGTGTCGCCTAGTAAAAGGAGCATGCGCTCTCCGCTTAAGTCTGCTTCGTGTGTAACAGTGCCTTCGGTGGGCTCGTTCGAGGACGAGTCAAATGTCGTATAGCTGTCTTTCAAGTTCGTTGTTATAATGCTGGCGCATTCGTTGTGCGTGCATTGACCAGTGGTAACGATGTTCGCGCGGCCAACCCCACTCATACATTGCAGTACGCTTGTGCATTCTCTATACCCTCTGCTGCTCGTCCTGATGCTATCTTCGCGCCATATCCCACAGCTCTCACAGTTTCACGCCTTGCGCTGCAGCTGTGCGACACGAACGAAAGCCGCTCTGTCCCATCGCTTTTTGCTCGCTTTTTGAAGGGAGCGTCAAAGCGCGCTGCTTGAAGCTTGAGCTCTCATGGTTGTCCGTCGTTACATTACCACCCTCACCAAGGGTCTTCGACCAACAATAGGGCAGCTGCTCTCGCAAGGCACGCCGACGCCCTCGACGACCGCTATTCAAGTGAATGGCTGGGTTAAGTCAGTTCGACGTCAGAAGCGAGTCGCGTTCGCCGTCATCACCGATGGCTCGTCGCCGTCAGGGCTACAGGCCGTCTTCACAGAGCCTGCGTTGGCAAGGAGGTATGTTTCTATGGCGCTCATTGCTCTGTCCTCCCATTTACACGCATACCGACAGTCTCACGAATGGATCTGCTGTGCAATTGACTGGTGTGCTGACAGAGAGCATGGGCCCAGGTCAGGCGAAGGAGCTGCAAGTGCATGCGGTAGATATTGTTGGGCAATGCAATCCAGAGGTTAGTAGGAAATTCGATTTGTGGGCTTCTAACAACTGTCGCTTCTGCTATTTAGACGTACCCGATTCAAAAACAGGCATTAACAACGGAATACCTTCGAGACCACTGCCATCTCCGAACTCGCACAGATGAGGGGGCGGCCGTTTTACGACTCCGTGATGAGACACTGAGGACTCTACACGACTATTTCCAGGCAAGCCTCTTTGTTGTGCCATTCTGTGCCAAACTGACCGAGATGCCCAGGCTCAAGGCTTTCGTTATGCGCACACACCCATCGTGACCTCGAGCGACTGCGAAGGTGCAGGGGAAACGTTCCGGGTTGGGACATCTCACACTTCCACTGAACCATCTCAGGCTCTTACTTCCAATAGTTCTACTTCACCTACAGAGGTGAAAGCCCTCCAACGTCCCGCTGAATTTTTTGGACGTCCTGCGTATCTCACAGTATCATCTCAATTACACCTGGAGGCACTCTCCTCGTCAATATCTCGCGTATTCACCATTTCGCCCTGTTTCAGAGCCGAACGCTCGCAGACTGGCCGGCATCTTGCAGAGTTCTGGATGCTGGAAGCGGAATGGGCCTTCACCGATTCTGTCCAGGAACTGTGTCAAGTAGTAGAAGACGCAATTAAGACGACGCTTCAACAGCGCAGTGCAGACCTCGCTACGCTCCAAAAGGGTATGGATCCCTCACGGGCCCGAGTACTGCAAAACGCTTCCCGTTCAGAACAATGGACAAGAGTCACTTACACAGATGCGATGAAGGAGCTGGAGAAGGAGCAGTCATCCAGCAGGCTTTTCAAGTTCCCGACCGGCTGGGGAAAGCCCCTCCAAAGCGAACATGAACGATGGCTAGCAGAGAAACTTGTAGGAGGACCCGTGTTTGTGACGGATTATCCGACTCGAATCAAGCCATTCTACATGCGTCAAAATGCAGACAAAGATACTGTAGCCTGCTTCGATTTGCTGGTGCCTTATCTTGGCGAGCTAGTCGGGGGTTCTCTGCGCGAAGCACGAGAAGATCAATTGCGACGAGCGATAGCCGACCACGGGCTGAATATGGAAGACTACGGATGGTATGTCGACCTACGCAAATACGGAGGGGCGCCGCATGGTGGGTTTGGACTTGGTTTCGAGAGGCTAATCAGCTGGCTCAGTGGCATTGAGAACGTACGGGAGTGCATTCCCATGCCACGCTGGGCGGGACGGATGTTACTCTAGCTCTGCTTGATATGTATACTTATGGAGTGCTTGAACTCACTGCGCGCATCTCGCATACATATGACAAGCAATTGGGCGACGCGTTGACGATGGAATGATGTTGAAGTACTGCTGAGGTGCGCTCTTCCGAGTCATCGCGTCTCCAGGTCAACGACCAATTGTGAATAGAGACCTGTGAAGAAGGCTCATTGAGCCTCGTAATATGCGTTGTCTACCACACGCGGTTTCTTCCAACGTCAGTAAGTACAGGGCACCAGGAGAAGGTATGTACACTCGTTTCAACCATATGATAGTGAATGCTTTAGCTGGGTCTGCGTAGATGTCGGACGCCGAATATTGGCGTCGTCCAAGTGCGGTGAGTTCCCTTGACGATGTTGTCGGTCAGACAAGGCTGAGATTGGCCTGAAATCCATCAGCTCCTGGAGAGTCAAATGGAATTATTCTACCCGACACCTCCTGAAAGCCCCTCAAGACCCTACCTTCAGTCTCGACAACGATTGCCAGGCAAGGTCTTCTCGGGCAGCGGGTGCAATCCAAGTCGGACGGCGAGGTACCTCCAATCCAACCAGTACCGGCCTGAGCGGAGACGGAGTTGCCAGGTAAAAGCTAGAATGCAACAGCCCTTAGTCGGCAATACACGTACCTGCGACCTTCATGTTCAGGTGCGTCAGCTGTATTTTCTTTGATCCCAGGGATAATTTGCTATTATTCATGCAGCCATCGCCCGAAATCAGTTAAAGGCGGACGGCTCGATGTCTACTTTCCTCAGAATCCGTTTTCATCCTTGCACGCCTCGGACTTGCACGCGTACCACGCGTCGCACCTAGACAGCCAAACATGTTCAGACTTCCTACCCATCTAGAGAGCTTTATCCCCCCGCCCAATGCCCAGGTTCCTCATGGCCGCCCATGGAGGGGTATCCTCATTGCTCCTCCTTCTAGTCCTTCTTCTCAAGGTATCGCGCAACAGTTATATTGCACTGCTGCGGAGACTGATGGGGACAAGTGAGTTGTTTCCGAGTTTTATGGCGCAGTCTACCAACTTATGTGTAAGCCCAAGCAGCCAAACAGAGTTATGGCCGAGGATCTTCTACCTCCAGCTCATCAATCACAGGCCTTTGCTTCGCGAAGTCCATGATTGGGTGAAGACGAACGCTCCCCCCATGTGTATGTTTATGCCGGATAGGCTGCCGGACACTGCTGCCAGCAGGGCGAATGAAGAGACCTTTAAACATCTCGCAGACCTGCTCATGCAGACACAATCAGTAAGTGTGTCGGACAGAACGTAACCAGCAATTAGACGACCTTGACTAACCCATCAGCCTTTTTACCGTTTGAATAGGTAGCGATCGCACCTTGGAACGTGCCGGATAGACTCCTTGGTGCAGGCATCATCCTAATGCCTACGGGTACTTCGCGGAATTTGCTCGTCGGCGCTCTGTTTCTGCAGTCCAATTTTCCCGAGTTCATCATGAACGCCAACCTGGTTCCCAGGTCACTTCCCTATAGCTCAGGCTCCGGGCATACTCCATTCGACCCAGCACCTCCGCATATTGCGTCCTCGCAACGTCATCATCAAGCATCTGGGGGCAGTTCCCGCTATCCTGCGTGATCAGACTTCCGAAATCTCACCACCAGCCTATAGATATTGTACTGGCCATTTTAACGGCTTAAATGATGCTTGCGTTGGACCGCGTTCTTCACCTTGACTATTTTTCACTGTAGCCCTTACCCTTGTATCGATTAACAGCTGCGTTTGCTCTCCGTTCAAGACCTTGCCTCACATTTTTTTAGACTGCATTTTCGCCACTACGGCTCTTGTATCAATATTCAACCACAGGCTCCGCTATCCTCCGAAATTTACTCATTTTCCCTAGCACTTCGCCGTATTCTCTTCCTACACACACGTTATTGCAATTGTGCACCCGGTTCCGAAATTGTATCCTTACGCAAATCAATAACTTTCACTCTTGGAGACAAAAGGGTATCTCATCAGACACACTATGGTTCCACAAGAAAACCTATCACCGGTGATCACAGCACCTCCTGTCTCTTCTTCATTGGTGCCGGTGGTTCCCATTGCTCCCAATCTCCGTCGTCATCCTCATCCACAGAGACTTTCCCTTTCTTGTGCTTTCGTGGTGTTCCTAAGGAACCGCCCTCCAGCATCTCCGCCGCGAGTCGTTTCGGAGGGCTACCCACTTGAAGTGCGGCAGTGTTCGTCAGTTCAACGCCGAAGTTCTCCTTTTCCTTCCCTTTCAAGCTGATGCCCTCAGATGTGTCCGCGTGAGGGAAGAAATCATTGTCGCTCTGGGCAGCTGAGTGATCTGACTTGGAGGATTTGGTTCTCTTCCGAGACCTATTCTTCGTCCGTTTAGGCGAAGGCTGGAAGGGCTTGTCGTGTTTTACCGCCCACTCAATCTCAATGATTCTATATCAGGGTTTGATCCTAGTCAGCAATGTTGCCTCAACATAATATCGAGTTCAAGTCTGGGTACCTTTCTTTGAGCTTGGTGTTTTCGGGAACGTAGGTCTCAGCTTTGCGGTAGAGGTCGAGAGCTAGCTCGAGGTTTCCCCTATTAGCCGGTGTTAGATATAGCTGAAGTTCTAAATTATGAAGCATTACTTTTGAGAATGGGAACGTGCGAGCGCGACGTATGCTCTGCCCGTTCGTTTACGAGAAACAGGGGAGAGGACGTCGACCATCTGGACTTCTTTACTACTGTCCTCGCTGCAATGACCAACGACCTGTGAGTACTTCGGAAGGCGTTCTTTGATTTCAGCATGCCAGTCGAACTCACAGCTTCTGTTCAAGTTCTTCCAGGCGCTTCTTCAATTCTCCATCGAGTTCTGACTGACGCTGTATGTTTGGAGTGACCGCACCCGATGGATTCACGTCGGTAATCAAAGCGTCTCGTTCTTTCGCCTTTTCTTCAGCAGCACGTCGAGCTTCCACTTCACGCCGTGCCTCATCCTCTCGAGCGCGCTCTTTCTCACGTTCTTCAAGACGCCTGGCAACTTCAGCTTCAACAGCCCTAGCAATCTACCAAGAATTAGGTTACATTGTAAACCGGCATGAGCCAGGATAATAGCGACGCTCACTCTTTCATCAATTTCCTTATCGGTGAGTGCTAGCGTAGCTTTCTGGAGCTGTGGTATAGGAGGCGGTGGCAACATTTGGCTAAGCCTGTTTGAACCGCTGTAGCTAGCGATGAAGGGTCTGGGAACCCGTAAACCACCTGTGGAAGACGACGGACGGCTGATAGGAGCCAGTGATTGTCTTCCCCCACTTGTTAATGCGGTGCTGAGAAGGGTTGGAAGAACCGCAACAGCGAGCTTCGGAGCGGCTGGCTGTATTGCTGCGAAATGAGGTTTGGGAGCGAGTCGATTGTCTACGAATAAATATCAGTTGTGTGAGGTCTTGGCATCAACAACAACCGCTTTTGCAGGCATACCTCGCTCGTTTACGACTGGTTTGTTTTCGATATTCTTGGTGCGAACAGCAAAACTGACATCACGAATCAGAAGAGATATAAGAAGACCGGTGATACTCGCCAGACTCACTTCAGTGTATTCAGAGTATCTTGCCTAAACTTCAACCCTGGGGCAAGGTTACAAATCAGCAGACCGACTGAGCTGCCACCCAGTGCGTCTTGTAGAAGGCGAGTCAACTTGGAATTCCGATAAGGGATACGGCTCTTAAGAATGAACAGTCGTTCAGCTTTCCCTGAAGTTATAGCGACGGTCGAGCTACGTACTGCTCCTTGATTCAACGCGTGCACGACCTGGCCAAGCACACTTAATGATTTGTTGATTGCGGATGATTCAGCCATCCGTGACGGATCATTTCCGGTCATCTAGGGAAGAGAAGTACAGTTGAGATGCCAGGTAGAGGATACAAATGGATATCCACAGCAAGAAACACACCTTGTTGTTCTCAGAACCCGCCAGATCGACAAGATTCAGCTTTCCGGAAAGGGCTTTGTGAAAAGGATCAGTGGATAAATGAACGATCCACCACGACCCGCTAACTATTACTGACTTCGATGCTCAATAGGATCGGTGATGGTCACAGTGATAGTGAGAATGGCGTGAGAGCGAGAGGATGCACGATTGAGGTTCGTGGAAGCTACTGAGCGATGCTTGGATGCACGTCTAACGCGTTGCTTAGCACATTGCCGAGCACGGACAATTCGCGCATCACTTACGCGTAGAGTTTCTCGAAGTCTTCGAAAGAATCGACTGGTAAAGCAGTGAGATTCGCGACAAAAACCTTCCCAGCTTCATTTTCTCGTACAGGAAGCTTAGGAGCCTAAGGATAAGCGCAATTAGCGTTAGCACAGTCTCTTTTGATATTTGAGACTTACATTGTCGCGGTCAACGAGCAGGTCGTAAACTTCGTCTTTGTAAATTTCCATGTATGAAACAGCGAGTTGCGCATGATATCGTTGCAGTCCTGATTGCTTGTGGAATAACGCCTAATATGTAGTCAGATAGGTAGACCTTAGTGGAGGGTAACAGGAGAACAAACTTCGACGGCTCTGGGAATAATTCCAGGCTGGGATCTGGTCCCTTGCATGGTGTGCGTTTTACCAGAAGACGTTACTCCATAAGCGAAGACAGTGACGGTCTGTCGAAGGATACGAATCAATATGACTGCAAGTTACACTTGACAATAATATGACACTTACGATGCCACTGTATACGATATCAATCAGAGGCCGCACATCGTTTTCAAATATTTCTTCCTGTGTAGAATCGTGACCGTAGCAAGATGTGAGTCTGCAGCGGCTTCAGCACCTCCAAGTCATATGATAGACAAGCGAGTGGCTAACGGGAATTTAAATATTTGAGAGCCGTCGCGAGGGTTTGGGACGCAGATATTGGAGACACCGTTGTCAGCTGGTTGTACTTGAACACCATCGTCATTAACTTCGCCAGCGATTGGGGGTCTAAGGCGAGCCGCAATCTTGACTCTGTAGGCGTTGGCCATTGTATAACAGGAGACACAAATGAGCGGCAAGTACTGGCGAAAGGAGCGAAAGCAGCAGAAATATTCAAAAATTAGCAAGAGTTCGACGGTTGCGCGGTAAAGCCGACGCAGAGGAGGTGCTCGCAGTCTTGAAAGGCTTCGAGGATGTGGTCGACGGAGAACCTATTCAACGGCGTCAAACAGTGCTAGTTTCAACTCGCGTCGTGCACGTGATCGTTTCGCGTCGACACTCCGGATCCACGCGTCAGCTTGCCAATGGGTCAGTCGTTCTGGTCTAATATCTCGAGTCTCGACCAACCGCAGGAAATAACAGCCCACTAACAAAGCCGCACGGCAGCTGGGACTTTTACTGAGGCCTGCAGGCGTTGATAAATCGAACCGAAGCGCGGACAACAAGAGTGAGTAGCCACAACGCAGAGCCAACGATAAATACAACATCTCTCTCAGTCCTCTCCGGACTTAGCTGTACCAGGCCCGTATGTCTTCAGATAGGCTGCTTTCAGAGGTGTAGGAACTAAAAGCGGCATGGGCGATGGTTGAAGAAGATAATGCGAGACATCGTTAGCGGCAGCATTCTTTGACTCTTCCTCCTCTACGACGACATGCAGATGGCGAAGTTGAGTGGCTCCAGGTGAGGACTCGAGGGCATAAGGGATGCGTGGCGAGGCCGCTGCCTTGGATACGCTTGTGAAAACTGGCCCCATTCCGTTCCTGCGAGGACAGAAGGGCTCCCTCGTTGTCGACCTTAGCCTCTTCGGCCCGTGCTTCTCGTGCGCCGTGTTAGGGACATAGACAGGAGTGAATATGTCATCGATCTCTGGTTTCTGTGCCATCATGGTCTTCCCATGAGGCCTGTTTGTGGCAAGTTGTGTCGCCCACATGCTGAGACCCCGTAGGCGACCTAAATTATCGGTGAACTGGGACTTGAAGGTTTTGAAGTCCTCTGACTGCAGAGAGCGTTCAGTGACCAGCTTTCTTCGATGGTGCAATCCGATGACAGTGGCGAAAACTACAATTAATCCAGCGATCGATAGAGGAACTGCGTATGCTGCAGGGGAGATGGAACGATGTGGCCGAAGGGACCGAGCATTGGTGGGTGAAGGGTCGGTAATCGAGCTAGTCCCGTTGTTTAACGAAGATGATACGGACGCTGTTGTATTCTGGAGGTCGTCGAGGGCTAGGCCAATGTCAAGGCTTGAAAAGCGGAAGATTAACATTTCACTCACAGCTGACAGCAAATGTAGGGGAAGGACAGGTACCCCCAGAGCCATCTTCCATCACCAATTGGAAGCTTGAGGAGACCGTCAGGTTGGGTATCGCTCTAGAAGTGCGCAATGCTCGTCACTGAAGTAAACAAAAGCGAAGCTATCAAGTTGCGTACAAAGTGATGCGGTATGACCCGTCCTCAGCGATTTGCACAGATGGCTGGACAGATCCGCCACAATTATCGCCGTCGTCGTCATCCAGCACTGGGCCGGATAAGTTGCCGTGGATACTGAAAGCATTACATAGCTTGAAAGTTGGAGATGTTACTTGTTCATCCGCTATCCATCGGCCAACAAGGTAACTACTTGGAGGGTAGGTATCACCGCCTGCGGGACTGATCCAAGTAACTTGCAAACTGTTGGCACAAATACAGCATGGTGCCAGATATATGAAGAAAAGAAGAACGTGAGCTGTCAATGGAGGGTGCGAAGCAATGCGCATAGTCGATGCTGGATGGGATGAAGCTCTGTCTGAAGCAGAGCAGCGCTTCAGTTGAGTAGTGTGAAACTGAAGCTGGGCGTCGTGTGCTAAACTGTCAATGCGGCTGGCTCAATTCAGGTATCACGAACGCAGCAAGCGTCATACTGACAATAGCCGTTGTCACATAAGGAAATGTTCCGGCGGTCCAGCCCATATTATAATCTCTAGGCTGCAGGTGTCGATGCGGTTGAGTCAACCTCCACACTCGCGGACTCTGAGTTTATGACAGCCTGCGGTGCCCTGGTCATCTCATCGGAAAACTTGTTCAAGGTGGCTCTAAGTATATAGCATGAGCAAGGAGGAGAAAAAGAGGTTGCGATCGGCATACTTTTTACGAGCTTTGAGCTTTTCCAGTGTATCGATGATATCCTCCTGGTCTTCGATGGACAATTCGCCGCCTTGTAAGTTATTGGCTCCCTCTCTAGCAACAAGCGTATCATGTTTCAATGCATTAGTCTAAAATATGGGTCAAATGAGTAATACAATTACGTTGCATGAAGTACTGACCGTTTGTACCAGCTTCCTCCTGATCTCGGTGGAGGACTGTGCAGCGGTCAACTCGTTCACAACATCCAAGACAGCTGCTACCTCCTGTAAAAGCCCTTCGTAAACCGTGGAAGGCATACTGTATTGCAAGGCGTGAGTCGGTAGAATGGAGGAAGAGGAAGAGTGCATAATAAGCGCCAACGTGCAGAGAATCAACGGTAATGGCGATGATCGCCAATTCCACGCATATGGCTCTCATAATTCCTCATAACAAGATTAACGATTGTAGACAATGTACAGAAACATAGATTCAGAACTGAATCATACACCGGTACACACTGTGTCTCCTCTTGTTTATTCGTTTAACCGACTTCCGCACGAGCTCGCGCGAGGACGGCCGCAATCAAGCCTGGTACATCGTTCGATTGTATTCGTGCGCCAATGACATCGCTCATATCAGAGTTAGATGGTAGACCAGTGATTCGAGCATCTGCTAGCTGCCGAGTGTTGGGTACGAAAAGGAATGTTATGGAGATGTCGTGTGTGGCACGACCAGTAGTAGAGGAAATAGCGTAGGACAAGCGGAGTTCGTTCTCCGAGGAGGATGTGAAAAATTTCAGGGAGTGAAGTGACTTGTGCAGCCTGACAGCTGTGGAATACCTGTAGAGGTATACCAATTCAGATACGACCTCAGATGCCAGGACGCGGAATGCTACATACCAATCGCAGAGCTCTAGTACTCTGCCGTCCTCCACTTCACTCTTACTTTGCTTGACGAGCTTGTCGACTTCAGCACGGTCAACTCTAAGCCTTTCCACCTCCCTCGCTCCGATTTTGACCTTTTCCTCCACCTCATTGACATGTTCATTCAGGGATTGCAAGTTGTCTGCTAGCTGGTGCATTTCCTCAACCTGAGCATCCAGTTGCGCCAATGCTACGGGTATCGTCAGCCTTGGTTGTGGATAAGCTTGTCGAAGACGAGTGAGTTTCAGTCGAGCGTCGAGTATCTTGCGTGCTAAATCGACAGATTCCTCTGATAGAGACTTTGCTCTGGTATAATCTGCGTTATGGCATGAAGTTAAAACCGGAAAGCACAGAGTTGCCTAAATGCACCTTGCTCAACCAGAGGCGCGAGCGTCCTTATATTGTTCTGAACTTCGGCCAGCTTTGCTTTCTGTTCCTTCAAATTGCGCTTTTTTGCCTCGTTAGTCTCCTGAAGCTCCTTGTTATCGGCAGCAGTAATGCTTGGAGCGTCGTCGCTAACAATGATCTTTATATACTGATCTTTTGCCTTCTGCTCGAGATACTGGAACTTCAATTTACAAAAGAATGCCTGAGAGGAAAAGTCAATGGCGGAAGTGACACTGCGAGAGACTACTAGCCAGCTGTGCTTTGACATATGCTCCAACGGATTTAGGGTCGACCAGGCCGCCGCTGTCAGCAAACGTGAAAGGTAGCTTGAGGTTCTCATCATCTGTGGCCGTGCGGTGATCGAAGAGACTCTGTGCGTCGGCTATGTGTAGTTTGGCGTTGCTGAATGTGGCTTGAAGCTTTCGCGCACTCTCAAGGGAGTCGGCCAGACTTGCTTCCGGAGCGTTCAACATAGTGGCCAGTGGTCGGTGAGATGAGCGCAAGCCAATCGCGAAGTGCCCCGGCTGGTGTCGCGGTCACAGAGGGAGCGTGCCATCAGACTGAGGACTCAGTCTAACTCAAGTTACTGAACAAGTAGTGTTTACCGCGTGACACGATCACGTGTGATATCCCGGCCCGACCTTACCGCACTACAGGCTCGTTCCCAGCTGTTCATGTACCAGTACTAGTAGTCTACATACTACTACCTCTGTGATGGTGCCACCTCAGGTAACACAACTATCAAAAGGGTCCTGCAGTGCTATCCTGTCTTTTTCTTAGGCTTGAAGTGAGAGCCCTGGTGTTGACCACTCCGACTCGCAGGACGCCGCGGCTCTTTTGCGCACAACCGAGGATGCAGCTTCAGGCTCGACACTTGTCATGAGACTCGACGCTATGTGCAGGTAGAAGTACAGATATTGCTTCTATCACTTGCTAATGCTGAACTGTCTCGTGTATACTGTAGTTGCCAACTCGTGACTCTGCCGATGGCCACATGATCCTGGCCGGTCCTTCTGAGGGCTTCGCACCGCTAGATACGTGAGTGGTACTTGATTACTGTATAGTCTCAGTGGTAACGATTCGCGGAATCTGTATCTAATAGTATAACTACATGGTCATATCTCCCAGCGTTATCTGCTTATCATAGAAGGGACGAGCTGCAGCGCCACGACAAGCCTCCCCTCTTCCTCACATCATGGTCCACATCCTACAGGGTTCAATTGCTCTTGCATGCATTTTTCACGGAGTCGTTGCATTATGGCCCATCCCGCCCCATATGCTGACCGGTATCACTCCCATGAAGCTATCGTCAGATTTCTCCATCACATCAGCACTTTCGCACCTTCCAGACGACCTGGCGGCGGCGATAACTGACACGCAATTTCGACTGAAAACCGACAAATTCCAAAGGCTTGTTGTCGGCAGGGGTGCAGCTGACGCTCAAGCGGTGCAAGCTGCTGCCCAACTTCGTACGCTCGAGTTATCCCTTGCCCCGCTGGCTCCTCCAGCACGCCCAATTGCCACTGAGGCTACTGCCAAGTTGCATTCACGGAGCGAGTCATACGATTTGTTCATTCCCTCTAATACCTCGACAGCGCGATTAGTGGCGAACTCAACCTTGGGACTCTTTCGTGGATTAACAACCTTTGGCCAACTCTGGTATACATATAAATCGGAAATTTATATACTACAGGCACCTGTGGAAATACAGGACAGTCCTGCCTTCGTGAGTGGAGCCTGCGTTGGTGCCAGTGGCTTATCTGATTGATGTCTTCAGCCTTACCGGGGATTCTCCCTCGACACATCACGAAACTTGTGAGGCTTCTGACATCATACGTTCAGCTGCTACACTAATTACTATCTCAGCTACCCTGTGTCAGATATTCTTCGCACCATAGAGGCCATGTCATGGGTGAAGGTCAGTAGTCAGCCTACTGAAGTTTCTCGCGCTACACCAGCCGATTACTTGTGTCACAGCTGAGCATTCTATATTGGCACGTTACCGATAGCCAAAGCTTTTCTTTGGAAGTCGAAGCTTTCCCCGAGTTAGCTCAGAAGGGTGCGTACTCTGAGGACGAGATATATTCGGTAGACGATGTCAGTCAAATCGTTTCCTATGCCAATTCCGTAAGCTTCACATGTATCTATATGTCATACTTTCTAGTTAACGCTTTAGCTATAGCGTGGAGTAGATTTAGTCGTGGTCCGACCAAATATTTGCACTCTCTCCGCTTATAGTTCTGACTCGGGTTTTAGGAGCTCGATAGCCCTGGACACACGACAGGCATTGCATTCGGGCATCCAGAGCATGTAGCGTGCGCAAACAAAGTGCCCTGGTCGAAGTACGCATCGGAGCCGCCTGCTGGCCAGCTTCGGATAGCAAATGAGAGCACTCTTGCCTTCAGCAAGCAGCTATATGATTCCGTGGCGACTTCCTTTACGGGAACCATGATGAGCTCTGGAGGCGACGAAGTGAACTTGGCCTGCTGGGAAGATGATGAGGATTTTGTGAACGATTTGACGGCCGCGAACACTACGATTCCGGAAGCCTTGAACCGGTTCATTCAGGAAGTGCAGGGTGTAATCAAGCTGCATAACAAAATGCCGTTGATTAAAAGTGGTGAGCCTACACATTTCTGATGGACATATCGCGCGATTGAGGGCAGCTTGTAGACATGATCCTCGCGCACAATGTCACCGTCACCAATGACACGGTAGCAGTGTAAGAGTTTGTCGTTGGCGATAGCAGTCTGATTTCATCGGCCCCCACTAGCGTTTGGCAGTCATCTTCTGACGCAGTAAGCATGGCTGAGAGGGGCCATGCGTTTATCCACCAGCCTTCGGACTACTTCTATTTGGTATGCATCTAATTGACGATAAAGTGACGGGCCTGAGGCGGGTTTGCAGGACTGTGGTGCTGGTGGATGGCTTGGGGCGGACATCCAGGGGTGAATTCGGTGTCCGTCACACAGGAACAATGGACACGGCTAACAAGAGCTCTGATAGCGTGAGCTGGTGCGATCCATTCAAGACCTGGCAAAAGGTTTGAAGTCATGTTTTCGGCTGGCCATCGATTGAAATTGAGATCATCAAATGAATAGGCATATTCATTCGACCCATATATGAATCTCACAACGTCGCAGTATCATCTAGTCATGGGTGGTAAGTCATCTAAAGCAACCTTTGACTGTATTGTCATCTAACCTGCGCCGTACAGGGCAGATGCCTCTTTGGAGTGAACAGTCATCTCCAGAAAATTTGGACTCCATTGTCTGGCCTCGTCTTGCCAGTGCCGCAGAAGTTTTTTGGACAGGTGCAACATTACCAGACGGCACTCCGCGACTCGGTTAGCATGTTTTTATTTTTATTTTTGCAGGACGTGCCCAATGACTGACTGCAGCTGTTCAAGGTGCAAATGTTACTAGTGGTAGCACGTCGTTCGCCCGGTTGCATGAGCTGCGATACAGGTTGTTGGACAGGGGCATTAAAGCCATTGCGCTGCAGCCTCACTGGTGTGCGGTGCGGCCGGGTGCATGCGACCTGGATGCATGAGTATAGCATGACTAGTTGTAGGAGACAGAACATATATTTATTATTTGCTTCCGCGACGCGATCGCCAGCGCGACAATTGCTGCACTGTACCAGTCACAACTTTTGTACAAGACATCCTCCAGCTCAACAAGGTTGCTACGCGCACAATACTGGCTGAGACTGCCGTTGTCGGGTGGATGCAGTGCTAGGCCAAGTTTGTCTTCGTGGCGTCACAGCGACCTCGTTGCGCGTAGCAGGCTCAGCTAAACTTTCTCACCCTCCTCCCTGACTGCTACCACTCTCTTCTCCCTCCCCCGCTTGTCGGGCTGACCGCAAGCTGCTGTTCTCCTTCTTCATCAGCAATGGCTTCGTCCACTGCTGCTCCCCCGGCCCTGTTGGAAGCTACAAGAAATTCTACCTCTGCGTGGCAAGATGATCTTCAAGCGCTGTTTGAACAAGCCAAAGAACGCTTTCCGGACGTTGTGTGGGAGCTTTCAGGCGACCGTAATATACAGGGCGATGGAATAGAAGAGGTCTGGGGTCATAAAGGTGTGTTTCACGCCAGATATTGGCTGGGTGTTGATTCTGTGCTTTGAGCAATTCCGGTGAGGTGCTCTCAAAACCGAGCTACACCGACCGGTAAGCTAGAACAAACTGCTCTCTTACAGCATGTTTGTTTTTCTTCCGGAGTTCCGCCTTACCTTGCTGCACAGCGGTGTACGATTACTGCTGGAAGCTTCATAGGATATGCTCCGAGTACAATACTCATGAGTGCTCGTATACAGCTATCGTGTACGCTCGTGCACCACCAGGTTTTCAACAACGGTATTTCAAGTTCAGACCCCCGCCAGTCAATACTCCAAACCCATATTCTACGTCGCCCACTCCTACGCTCCCCGCGCAGTCTGCACTGTCCTTATCTCTTGGTGTCGACTACGGGGCAATATCGCGCTCGCCCTCGCCGTTCAATCGCGCTGTATCCCCCTCGCCTTCCACCAATATTGATGGCATTTTGCGATTACCGGCGTCGGCCAATCCAACATTGTTCTCAAACGAACTGGAATACCTGTACACCGGCAAGGGCTTTGGGGAAGCGTTTGAGTTTCTCTTCGATTCGCCCGAGCAACGTGAAGAAGGTGACGCTGAGGAAGCGAGAATAGACAAACTGCAAAAGGACTTCGTATTCATGTGGCGATCTCGCTTATACTCGGACGTGAGGATCGCTTTGACAGGCAATTTCTCCTCGGCAAACCACGAAAATACCACCGCGATATTCTCCTCTCATCGCTTCATCCTCGTTTCTCGCTCTCCCTATTTCCGTACGCAGCTTCTTCAGTGGGGAATTAAACAAACTCCAGGCGAGCAGTTAACCCTCAACCTACCATCTCCTCCCTTCACTCCGGCATCTCTCCACTTTACTCTTGGATTTATCTACACCGGAACTCTTGTTTTCTCGCATAGGACATTCGATCTGGATACTGCCTTCCATATCATGCGCTCAGCCAGCTATCTTGCCCTTGATACTCTGTGCGACGAGATTCAGGCACGTATCGTCCAAGAGATGATGCACGGTCTCTTCCACGCGTTCCTCGAGTTTGCAGAGTACGAACGCATCACTGGCGGGAAGTGGGGTACAGGTGGTTGCAGGTGTCGGCAATGCGCGCGACGGGCCCCTCGTGTGCTTGAATTTGCACTTATGGACGACGTCAAGAATACCCACCTCGAGCGGGGAGCCCGGCGTGCCCTTGTCGGACTATTTGGCGAAGGATGGGGTAACCCTGATTTCGCCCGTCTGCCTCAGAAGATTAGACAAAACTTGCTGACTGGGGTTGCTAAACGCACAAACCCGTTGAATGTCTTTCCCTTACTTTTTGCCTCGCATGCTGGCCTGGCTAGGCTGAACGGAATAGTGGAACCATGGGCAGAGATCTCGAAGGAAATGATAATCTCAGCCCGCAAGATCATCGATGAAGTCCTGTGTACGAAGGCCGATGAATGCTTTGAACAAAGTGAATGGCTTGCGATTATGGAAAGCGATGGCGCACGTTTTGAAGACGGTGAACAAGTCGAATGGGTGATGGAGTCAGTCAGAAGAGGAATGAATGAGAAGAATGCTGGTCTGTTGTATCAGGTGCGTGCAGAGTACTTACCATTCTTGTGCAACGTTGACTGGCTTACCAGACGCTGGTATCCTCAATCCTTTTGCGACCACACTTGACTGAACCAAGCCAAACGATGCTGTCTTCGACTTCCCATGTACGCGTCCAAGTCGAACAGGCTCGCACGGATGTTGTACGCTGGCTCAAGAGGAGATGGATGGGTGTCAAGCAGGAATGCGGATTCGATAACCTAGATCCATGGGCTCTCAAAGAGATCAGCCATGGTACGTCTCTCTCTATAAAGGGTTTGTTCATACTGACTACGAATTCAGAAATCGAGGTCTCAGTGGATGATTTGTTTAGCCCGCCCAATGCAACCCCCAAAGGTACGCCAAGACGTGCTGGAGGCTTGAAGTCGCCAAAGACCCAAGATGACGCCAGTAGCATGCACTCGCTACGACCGGAGGCCGTCACTCGCAACGGTATAAGAACCACTGATGAGGGCTTGAGGTCCTCTGCTGCCTCCATCCGGTCGGTCGCTCGCAGTACGCATTCCACCGTCTCTCGAGTCACGATCGCATCTCGTAGGACCGTGAATAGCTCGAACCTCCGGCCAGACTCTAAGCTGACTCCCAGCCATTCTGGAAAACCAGGGCCTGCCTCTGTCAGGTCAGCAGCCGCAAACAATGATGATTCTCTATCCACGGCAGTGTTGACTAGGCCTGCACGACGGCATCTGCCATCGACGGCTTCGACAAGCGACGGCTCTGCTCGACTACGTTCATCCGTCGCCACCGTCACATCTGTCAGATCACATGCGTCTACTATTAGAAAGACAGCTCCAGGACCTTCGAGTCTTCGTCCTCCTTTGAGTTTGTCCCGTCCCGCCTCAACAATGTCTTCAAGGAGCGATAATTCGACAGCGTTTGAAACCGCTAATTCTGACCTGACTCCAATGTCTGTCGGGCGATCGCGAGTCTCGTCCTCCGCTTCTACCCTCTCAACCGCTAGTACGAAGTCTATCAACACTGTGTCGACCTCTAAGACCTCTCGTTCACGTGTCGCATCTGCTGCATCAAGGACATCTGTAGCTAGTAGAAAAATTCCTCCGTCTCCCATCGATCCTAAGAAGCTGTTACCTCAAGCTGCCAAAAGGACCATTTCCACCAGTTCCATGCGCTCGACAGCTTCGACAGCTTCGACCTCTACTCCAGGCAAGAAGGTCACGGCTAGGAAGTCTGGAGTTCCCCCGACTCCACCTCCCAAGAACAACCTCTCCCTTCCACCTGTGCCAAATGCGACCAGTCAAGCGGACGTTAAATCTCCTGTTGCTGCCACGTCCACGGTGTCTCACGAAAAGCAAGCAAGCATCGCTTCCACGACCAGCGTGGCCACTGTGAAAGGAACTCTGAAGCGCAAGAGCTCGTCGGACACCGTACGGGACTCAGGCGTATCCACTGTATCTCCTGACGACACGCCCGGCCTTCCACGCGGAGCTACTCTGGATATTGGCATCCCATGCATCATCTCTTCAAAGCGCTCCCGATTTCGCGCATATGCACGATACATTGGTGAAGTGGAAGGTGAGGCTGGGCCATGGGTTGGCGTAGAGGTTCCTGTCAATGATGATTGGTCGGAGGATAAATTGGAGGGTCAGCAATGGCACGATGGTACATGGGGCGGTATTCGCTACTTCGAGATTAGTAGCACCTCCGAATGGGATTATGGCGATGAGCGAGCCATACGGCGACGGCGGGTGGACTGGGTCACCAATGGCACAGGCAGCCATATCAGCTTGAAGCGAGAGGGTGACCAGTTGACCTTCGACCGTACCAAGAGACTACGAAGTGTCTCTCCTGCGGTGTCAGACTTGTCGAACTCGGAATCTCGAGGTCTCTTTGTGAGACCACAGCAGGTTCTCTATGTTGTAGATGCTGTAGCATGACGCCTGGCAACAAGTCGCAAGTCGCGCGGCATTGTACGTACAGTGACACTGTTGCTCAGTGTTTATTCGACGGAATTCTTGAAATTAATTCCTGCAGTTCGTTTTCGCATCGAGTTTTTCCAGTAACTGTGTGTTATGTTCTTAAAGCTACCTACGCTCATTGCTCTTCTAATTACAAATCGTCTTCATGTACGCACACTCTTTGGAATAGTTTCATATATCACCATCATATTATACCAGCATCGCTAACGCATTATTGTGTTGAATCTTGCTCTTCTGAGTTTCCATCCGCGATAGCGTCAATCGCACGGTGGTTGGGATTCGGTGCCAGCCAGTCGTCTTCTGCTACTGTTGACCCTAGAGTTCAAGTAGCTGCCAAGAGGGCGAGAGGGTACTTTTACACTTACCTGCACTCTCACGAGACTGCTGATACGAAGCTTCAAGGTCCTTCAGTATCTCTTCCTGCGTTTTAATCATATCCGAAGCTGAATGACACCTCCTGTATAGTGTTATGAGGTCCCTAAACGAACAGCTCATTCGGCAGCTGAGTCTGAGATCGTAAGTTTGAATGACGTACTTGTTTACCTCCCAGAATGAGTGCCCCCAGCCGAAGCAGCTGAGTAGTCTTTCTGCAAAACTATCGAAGCCTGTGATGTAGAACGCCGCCGCTAAAGCCTCTACGCAATTCAATCGCCAGGGTTTGCCGTAGTTCACGGGATTTGTGGCGATCAAGTAAGGCACTGCTTGAAATCAATCAGTGGGGGAGGTGTAATGAGATGATACGATCGCATACAGATACGTTCGTGGGGGCTAGCAATCTTGCTAAACGGTACGTCGCCAAGCCTTGCCCATGAGCATTCCACCACTGCGAGCCCACTCTTGGCCACAATGTCTTTGTCTGCGGGGCTCACTGGCGATGTACCTTTCGGGCTACAACACAGGGAACTTTAGCGGCTCAAAGTCCAACTGATAAAGCGCAATACTCACGACAGAACGATACCTCTGAATCGTTGACCGACTTTCAAATCGTCTATCAGGCCAGCACGAGCCAACTTCTTGCCAGAGCAGCGTCGAGGGTCGCAATGGTCAAAGTCCTAGTGTTTGACATCAGCTCGAAAAAGCTTGTCAGAGGTCGAAGGTGAACAGATTAACTTACCCACATTGCTACAGGAACATCTATTCGAACGCTCACATCTGCAAAGAATGTAGCTCATGCAGCTGCCTGATTTCTTGCACACCAACCGTCGTCGTCGCCTGCCCCTTCTCCTTCGTCTGAATTAAGCTGATCGACAGCACTGTCGGGCCTGCGGTCACTGACAAGACCCTCCAGCCGTTTGTTTTGTCTGCGCCCGCCTCTGCTTGCGTGTGAGGAGCCACGTCCTCTTTTTGAGGGAGCAGCTTTCGAGTGGGACGGTTTTGGCATGGATTAAAAGGGCTGATGAGCGTCAGACGCGTCCGCTCGCCTTGACCGTCAACTAGACCTGCGTGGGTTGGCGAATCATGTTTCCTACCCTCGCATGTTTCTCAAAGGCTTCACGCCGCAGTCTCACACCTAAGAGAGGAAACAAGGACTTTTACAAAGGTCAGCTAGTTGACCTGCAAATCACACTATTGGTGCTGATACGAATAGCTGTCAGGTACTCGCCAGTCCATGCTTCCTGGAGGACTTCGTACCGGTGCACCTGGAAAGCATGTAGTGAAAGGCAAGGCAAAGTATAGGTTGGTGGATGAGAAAGTTCGTTACTTTGTTGCGCCGCCGATACAGGACATCGAGACATCGCCAGTGAGTGCTTCCGAGTACAGTCGTCCTGCCAGCATTAAACCTCGAAACCTGGCAGTTACGTCCATACGTTAGCACTGAAGTCAAATTGGACTCTCAGCAAGAACGCCAGGTATACGGGAAACGTCCTCCCGGTGGTCTCACTGGCGAACACTACCTCCATATCGCACCGAGATTCAATGAACTCTTCAAATCTGCGGGTTCTCCTTGATTGAGAGATAGCGTGTACTTACCGTACATCTCCATTATAATGACCTATACTGGAAATTAGAATACACCCTATGGATTTTGACGAACTTGTCGCCAGGCTGTTATTTGTTCTTCTTCCTATCTCACTACGGTGAGTGCGCTCTCGAAATTGCAAGCAACAGGTCTATTTTACGGCATGAAACAGGTATACTTGATCTCGCTACGTAGCCGCAACACACTGATTGACGGTCATCATCTAGGCAGAAGCAGCAATCAGCATTTTGTAGGGCGCACTGTTTGCTGGCGGATATCACCCAGATCCTGCCGAGTAAACTGTTCCAAACGTCATCTGCTGGAATCTGTGTCGAGCTTTTAAACACTGCAAGTCCGCTACGACCAAGAATACACACGTACTGGTCGTAGATGGCAAGCACCCCTGCTCCCGCAACGCCACGCAAAATGTTGGCGCCGGCTCCGGCTACAGAAGTGGGATATGAACCAAAGTACCGCAGGACAAGTTGTGAATGCCCTTACCGAAGAGAGCCTTGCTTCCTTCTTTCGCCACAATCTGCCTTCCCGCGTCGAGCCATGATTTATATTGCACCTTGTGCTGACCGTTAGCAAAGCAGTGTCATAGTCATACACAGATGCACTATACCTTCTCTCCGGACGTCATCATCATTCTCCTGCGTATGGTGTCGAGGGGATATGCTGCAAGAGATGCACCCTGATACAAGGTAAGAGGATATCGCGCGCATCCCTATTTGATCAGTACTCACAGTTGTGCAGATCCAGCCAACTGCAAACGACGCCAGAAAGTTGCCCTTCAGAGAACCTATCAGAAGTATGTCTTTCACCGTGTCATACCCGCCGAAGCTACATAATGGCATCATCGTGAGTAAGTCCTATGGATGTTGTACTTGTGCTTACTATAAGCCACGATAGACACAGATGCCCACCACGCTGGGGACGAATCCTCTGTACAACCCTGCAACTCCATCGGATATAAGTGTCTTCTTGTAGACGTCAAGAAGCCCTGTGAATTGCCTCTGACCACCCTTGGTGATGCTTTTGTTGTCGGCAGATAATCTGGTACGCGCACTGAGGACCAGAGGGTGGGTGCCCGACCAAACACGCGGTAGTCGGTGTTTCGCTGGTAAGAGAGGGGCTATGGCCTGACGCAGAAGTTGCTTACTAGTCAAGCGAGTAAACGAAGACAGATGAAGACGCCCCAGCAGCTGCTCCACTGGCCACATTGCCTGAGTCAATGATCAACGAGGTCGTCCTGAGTCCAAGAAGTGTCAACCTACCAAGGACCCACAGCCCAAAGCTTTCAGATCTCTTGAAATTGAACATCTGCTTGAAGGTATCCTTGAAGGCAAAGTTCAACGCCTGAGTCGGGAAGTAACGAAGTACGTTTGTCCCGTTGCCTCGCCACACTGAAAAAGCCCATCTCGTGATTCAAAGGCACAGATATACTCACCAAGTCTCTCTACTTACAGCTGACAAGTCCCTCTTCAGTATAAGTACGTGTGAAGCAATCGACAATGCCTTTGTAAGGTCGGTCAAGCCTTCCCGCTGCTAACATAGACCCTTGGTTCTGGATCATCAGCTTGACACGCTCAATAGGAGCAGCAGCGGTCTTGGAAATCGCAGCAGCGGTGCCGCCCATCATGAAGTCAACTGTGAAGTACGTTTGATGAGGAGTGCCGATTATTGGGGATTCTTCAATGGTACGTACTCATGAATGAACTTGGCGTGGCCTGTTTCTTCTGGTCGGTCATATTGACCAAAGAGCTTGAGATTTGATATCAAGGGAGGTATGTTGGGAATTGTTGTGTATCCGCCCTCCTCTACCGGCATTTATACTACCTGCGGTTAGCTTAGCATGTTGCTGGGTTCCGTCGTGCGCCGACTGCGGCTCTCCGTCTAAGACTGTCTGATGAGATATCGCACTGGAAGAAGACTTTTTACTGGCTCAGGGAGAGTCTAACGACAGCCCAGGACACCCGGTGTGCCCCGATGTCTCCACCGGCGTGAAACTCGAGTCATCATGGGATGATTACACAATCGCGCAGGGTGGATGAACAGGGCTTAATATCTCTCTGGGTACTTAAGTAAAGTTGCTCTGGTCAACTAAGAGCGGAATCTCGAACCAGATTGGCTCAGCGCTTTTTGTTTTGCTTTATTTGCGACGCACTTCAAGTTGAACCTCAACGAAGTGCTACCATCATCTGCGCTGCGTTGCTGAGAGCGTTTTGGAAGCTGTTCAAACATTGCGCGGGGTTTTCACCTTTACACAGATGTCATCTACTGCCCACGTACTACGCTCGGTATCTCCAAGGATCAAATAGCGTCTTGCCACATAGCCCTTTGTCAAAGCGACGATATGTCTCCTCTGCCTCATCGAATCCGACGACCCTTTCGATAAGGCTCGCATGCTCTCCTAAACCCCCAAATATGTCCTGGCGCTTTAACAGTATCCTAGCAGCTACGGGGAGCATGGCACGGACAGGGCAGCGACCAAAGTCGAATGACACATTTTTGTCATACATTTCGCGCCCTATGAACGGAAGTGGAGGATCCTGATGAACGCCAACGGTGCTAATAACACCGAATGGTCGCACAAGTTCATACGCAAGCCGCAGTGCGCTGGGATTACCGACAGCCTAGCAGACAATGTCAGCCTATGGTTGGTGAGAAAGACTAACCATACCTCCAGGACGGCGTTGCAGCCGAGCAAACCTGTCCAGTCATCGACGATAGCTTTTCCTTCGCCAAGGTCCGCGACGGATATATTTTCTGGGACCTCACCGTTATAAATAGTTTTCACCATAGCAAGCATTTTGTCGCGCCTCGGACCGTTTGGGTCAAGAGCCACGACCCGAAATGTGACTACCCCTTTCTTATGTATATCCTCAAGCATATCTAGGAGGCTCACCGCGGCACACTCGAGCAGGTATAATCAGCATAAAGAAAGCGGCTGCCGCTATTGTGCACACTCACCATTCCCACGGGACCTAGGCCCACTACCGCAAAGGTCAACACTCGATCCTCTTGAAGTAATGACGGTACGCTCCCGAGCCCTTGATGAGCAAAACCATTAAGTGGATAAGCAACTCCAGAAAGTATGGCAGCCACTTTTGCGTGTTGCAAAGCCTGAACGGCAGCAAACACGCCTGTGGGCAGAATATCGGCTAGCAGTAGCAGCGAGCTCTCTTCTAGGTGAATGCTGGACGCTCCTGAGCGGATGTCGTTGACTTTGAAAAGTGTTCCGCCAGCTTTTGGCACTCGGACGAATTGTGCCTGGCCTCCGGGTAGCTCTGGAGTTCCAAACAATGTAGAGTGAACGCAGCGCGACGTAAAACCGATCCTGCAGAAGCTGTTCACAGTATTGGTAAGTATGTACTCGGATATAGTATGTCTGTACACACTGGCACTCTCCGCAACACACCGTGAATGGCGCTACGACTGTATCACCGATATGGAGCGTTGAGTATAGCTGTGGACGTCCCGCGATACCTGTACTGAAGCTCTCGCCTAAAGCGACGACAGTGCCGATGAACTCGTGTCCACAAACCATCCTGAAGCAGCTTGTGCATGAGATGATGCCTCATATCAAAGCCGAGGGATAGATAGTCACTCTTTATCGATGCCCTCATGGCCACGATATACGTGCAGATCGCTGCCACACAAGCCAGCTAGCTAGATGGGAGATGTCAGACTTTTGAGTCCATGGCTCACATCCATCGTGGTACTTACCTGGATCTTGACAATCGCATCATCAGGATACTCGATTCTAGTGTGAACAAGTAGTAAGTACAGACCCAGGCTACTGGCAGGCTCATCCAACTGACTTTGGAACAGGAGCTCTCTCGACACGAATGTTGTATGCGGGCGGGTGGAACTTGACCACGAGTTGTGTAGTACAAGTTGCAGAGTCCGTACTTTGCATGGTCAATTACAACGCCGACGTGGTTCGAGTCCAAGATTGTCAATCGACGGGTACCGCGGCGTTACAGGCACTGTCTCTCAGGCTGCTACTTGTCACAGTGTTCACCTTTCACTTCTGAATGTCTCACTCAATTCGACCATCGTGCGTTCGACAGAAATGATAAAACTACTGTGGTCTGTCATGCAGGATTCGCATACTTTCACAAATCAAGAGATCCCAGTAAGGCCGCTCACCGACGATGATAAATACAGGAGTAGCACAGGTTATCCTCATATACACCTACTTTCTGAGTCTAGCAGAATCTTCCGTTACATGACGATACAATCCTTATCCTCCGCTTTTGCAGTTGTGATACCCATCTCTGCGAACGTTGCAGGGCCCTTTCTTGGCGGGCCACTGGATATGTTCGAAGCACTGGGCGGACTGGCGGGCCCAGGCCGGCTATCGATGCTCGGACGACCTTCACGACGTGGGGGACCGAACGACGGCTGCGACTGCGAGGGTAATGGCCGAGGACTCGATCCATCTCCAGAACCTGGATCGGACAAATTATAGCGTGGTGCGTTGGCGAAAGGCCGAGGTGACTGTGACTGGGAATGAGCAGGAGCCGGGCTTGTAGGCAATGATGGCGCTCGGATCTGTTGAGGCTGAGGTTGCTGTGTCGTGGGAGCGGATTGCCTCCCGGCCTGCGCAGGAGGCGCTGACGCAATAGTAGAGAGAGGGAGCATCGTCGAATTTTTGCGAACGATATCCACGATACGAGCACCTTGCTCTTGTTGCATGACAGGCCGACGTGCACCTGTTGCATCGGAGCGCTGTTTTGCTTGCGTCCTTGTCCGAACGAGTTTTGAGTCAGTGAGTTGCTCGTGCTCAGCACGAGACAATGATTGCGGAGCTGGTTGCGAAAGCGCATCCAGTCGATCCCGAGCATCTGAGTTGCCATGCTCGGCAGCCTGTGAAGATGATGAGAAGATGGTCTCGCAGAGCTTTGACAAGAAATCACCTTCGTGTACCACTTCCTTGCTGCTTCGATGTCTTTTGCACCTCCTACACCGACTTCGGCGTAGTAGCCCATCGCAAATTCAGCGTTGGGAAGTCCTTTTCTGGCAGCCTTCTCCGCAAATGTCCAGGCCAGCCCTTCGTCCTTCTCGAACGCGCCCTCGGAGCCACACAAGAACCACTTACTCAAGGCCATATCTGCCTCGGTTTCTCCTTGCTGGCTGGCAAGTGAATAGTATTGCACACTCAGTAGAGCATCGAAGGGGAACGGAGGAGTCGCAAACTCGTATGAGTGACCGAGCTTGTACTGGGCGGGAGCAAAGTTGAGGTACGCTGCACGTTCAAGATGTTTGCGAGCCTCGGCTTGCGGTGTCGATCCTTGTGGGATGTATGGGGCAAAGAGGTGAGGAGGTATCGAAATATGTGAAAACTCTGCTAGGAGTAGTAGACCATAGACATAGGCTGGCTGAGGGATTTCGACGGTCGCGAGAGTTGCCGCTCGGTGAAGTAGAGGGAGTGCAGCCGCGGCGGAGGAAGGTAGCTGTAGCTGGCCCATCAGATTTGCCATTCCCATCCGCTATACACAAGTCAGAACTGATGTTGCCGGGCGCCACTATCAACTCACATAAAGACAACGTTCATTTCCGGCCTTGACTCCTCGCTCGAATGCGTCCTTAGCGTGGGCGACATCTCCGAAGTTCTCATAATCTCTGCCTATTTTGAACCACGCCGCAGGATACCCGTGACGAGCAGCATACTCGCAGTTGCGGAATGCCGTGCGAGGATCGCGTTTGATGAACTGAGGGTAAGCACCAGAGGCTTCACACATAGCTTTCAAGTATATCGCCTCAGCTATGTAAATCGGCGTTGGCTTCGGCATAGGGTTTGGCGATGAGATCTCTTGGATGAGGGGTATGGCGACATCGATGAGGCGCTGCAGCTGGGGCTCCCCAATTCGTACAGGCCCTACAGCCACATCGGCCGCAGTAACACTCTCAGGACTGTTTACAATCGCATGAGCAGTCTCGGCACGATTGACCAACGCAAGGACATCGCGGCACCATGTAACCTTCTGTGCTGGATCGTAGCCTGGCTGTCTGATAGAGGGTAAGAGAGCTGCCAGGCCTGCAATCGTCGGCAGTGGGGCGGTAAGAGACGGAGGCCCTGGTGTTTGCGGCGGGACCTGAGGAGTCGCTGCTGGTGGAAGAGGTGATGGTTGCTGCCGCGGGTATTGCTGCGATTGGAGAGAACCGGGCTGCTGTGAATATTGCTGAGGGAAGTTGTCGGTGGAAGCGGTCGGCGTGCGCTGGTGGGCGTGATGATTTGGGGGAGGTTGAGGGCCGAGAGAAAGTGCTGCTATAGATAACGCGACATCTTCTTGCCTTAAAGGCGGGGGCTGTGGGGTGTAGGATGTCCCGGGGTAGTGAGAAGGTGCAGGAGAAGTGGCAGTGGACCACGGATTCCAGCCAGGCGGAGCTGGGCTCGGCCCTCTGCCACTGGACATTGCAAAACCTGGCATTACCTGATTGTAGGGAGGTTGAGGAGACAGTGCACCTCCGTAAGAATCCAAGGAGTTTCTCTGGTAAGTTTGCTCGTGAAGGGTGCGTGCCATCTGGAACACCATCAGGTGGTTAGTCGAGATGGTGTTGTAGAGAGATCGAAATCGCACACATTTGCGGGTAGGTCTGGCTGCACCCTGTGCGGGCGAGGTGCTACGAGGGGATCGTCAAAGTGAGGAGCAGAGCCGTATTCACTCTCCAGCTCGACCCTTAGGCTTGGTGGTACTGGAGGCAATGGCGGTGGTGGCACGGCGTCGTTTGGTGGGGGACGTGAGCTGTAAGCATTATAGGTTGCCATGTCAAGATTCTTGTACGTTCCTTTGTACTGAAAAGACGTGGATGGGAGAAGAGATGGACGTGCGAGCGTGAGTGGTGGTGGTTGCTGGAGAGATCTTGCTACTAGTAGACGCGTCGGTGTACTTCAAGTTAGTTGGAGGTGAAGAACAGAACAAGCTTGAGGACACAAGCTATAAGTAAGAGCAAAAATGGTGTGGCAGTGACTGCGGCTCAATCGACCGTCGGTGTACACAACCACTCCCAGCTACAAGTCATCTCGACACAGCCCCCTCTTGTCACCGCCCTGTCCTGGGCGAGTCTGAAGCCGAAGCCGAAGACATGCTCGACCTGTACCACTGCAAGAACAAAAGGCTACAGACTGCGATGAGTGAGCTCAGAAACGTATACCGCGAGCATGCAATAGGAAGTAGTGGTCGAGTACACCGTTTCAATTTGTGGCAGTGATCCAACATCCACAGCATATTCCCGCCCATACCGCCGTCTCTCATGAGCATGATGCGAACAGTCAGGAGCTGCGGTGGTAATGGCAGCGACATCGTATCAGTGGCGACTTGAACACCTTTCAATGCGTTTAGAAGGCCTACGTGCTTAGCCAGAGCTCAATGTTGAGGGCCTCATGGTCGTGCAGCTAATTTTCGACAGTAGCATGTTATATATTGTTTGAGAGAATGAATCAACGCTCTCCTTTATCTGTCTCAGTAGCAGCAACCGGGACCAGGACTGTAATGCACATGTCAGCAAGTCACCCACGCCATGTAAAAGTGCAGCTATTACCAGCAATGCCGACAACAACCATACTCATAGCAACACCTATCACAGTAGTTGTCGCAGCATTCATCGCACATTCGCTCGCAGCAGTAAGGATCGCAGCATGATGCGGAATAAGGGCGATTGGGATTGCGTCGTAAGACGCGGTGGCCACTCAAAGTCATTGCTGGCTGAGCGAGCGGCTGAGCAGAGAAATGAGGGATAAGCGGCGGAGGTACCATGCTCATTTGTGGAGCTACAAGAGCTGACGATGAGTCGGACGAGTCTTAAGCATTCAAACATGACATACGGCCATAGTAGCCACCGCTCGGGGATCGGTACATGCCACTTAGATCGGTAGCAGACCGACGGACGTGGTAGACATTGCTGGGGCGTCGGATAGCATTGTTGTACATGGTGTGCTTGTACTAGGGTGGGGTGCAAGATGGTTAGTAGTAAGGTGCAAGAAATTTAACGAGTCCACCGGTAAAAGTACCGGTCGAGGGCTTTCTGCTGAGCGCACATCCTACCTTAGCAAGTCTGTTGCACAACACGTGATCAAGAAGAGCTGTAATGAAAAGCACGATGCGGATAGCGTAAGGCATTGCTGGATAGCAGGCAGTAGATGGAAGGACTGCACCTCTCAGAAGGGAATGAAGACACGTGAGTTCATATGTGGGTGCGACTGGGCAAATGAGGCGGAAAAGAACGGCGCGATAAGCTTGAGAGCAGATTGAAGACTCTTGCCTGAGTACGTGAGAGTCAACGTTTACCTGCAGAGGTCTACATGATGCTCGGTATATCCCTAGAGCCATGGCTAATCTGTGCTTGTATGCCCGCTCTGATGTGTCTGTTCTGCAGTTGAAAGAAAGTTGGATTAGCTCGCCGTAGAACATGGAGGATTTGAACGACATCTCACCAGCCATTCTATCATCGAAAGTTCAAAGCACATTACAGTACATACCAGCTGCACCGTGACTGGCCAAGTTGACGACGTTATAAGGATGAGCCGACTAAGACCGCGAACCGAACCGCTTTGTAATTGAACCGAGTCACTTCCGGCTGCTTCAAGCGCCCGAGTTTGTCATCGTCGCCATCGTCGCCGGCCTCAAAAGGCTCCTTGTAAACGGGCCATCCGCTCACTTTCACTCCCTTCACACTTCTCCAAGGTGAGTTGCTGCCCGTCTCGCTGTCGTTCTGTACGTCTTGGGCCGCAAAATCACGACGGGCTGCAGCTGGATGGCCCGTATCTTGGCCGGATGACGCTAAGCACCCTCTGTCCCACAGATCTGCAAACAATGGGTCGCCGTCCCGCTCGCTGCTACCGATACTGCAAAAATAAGCCTTACCCCAAGTCCAGGTACAACCGTGGTGTGCCGGACTCGAAGGTACGGAGTCCGACTGGCAGAACTGTGTTCTGACGACTCACACGCCAAATTAGATTCGTATCTTTGACTTGGGCCGCAAGCGTGCCTCTGTAGACGACTTCCCCTACTGTGTCCATCTCGTGTCCGATGAGTACGAGCAGCTTTCAAGCGAAGCACTTGAGGCTGCCCGTATTTGTGCCAACAAGTATGTCACCAAGACTTCCGGCAAGGACTCCTTCCACTTGAGGGTCCGGGTGCATCCCTTCCACGTTTTGCGCATCAACAAGATGTTGTCGTGCGCGGGAGCCGATAGGTGTGTTCAGATCGCGCTATAAGTCAGCTGGCTCTCATTTTGCAATTTAGGCTCCAAACTGGTATGCGTGGTGCCTGGGGCAAGCCTTACGGCACCGCTGCTCGTGTCAACATCGGCCAGATTATCCTCTCTATCCGTACCAAGGACAGTAACGCTGCTGTCGTGCAGGAGGCTCTCCGTCGTGCCCGTTACAAGTTTCCTGGCCGCCAGAAGATTATCGTCTCCCGCAAGTGGGGCTTCACCAAAGTCAACCGTGAGGAGTACTTGAAGCTCAAGGAGGAGAAACGTGTGTTACAGTATGTGCTTCTATCATTCCTGCTGTTTGCAGTTGTATTGATTTCCTCAGGGATGGTGCCTACGTACAGTACATCCGCCCCAGGGGCAACCTTGAGAAGAACCTCCGTGCGCAGCTGCGGGCTTGAGTGTCACATCTCTTCATGTATACTATCCAGTCGGTTATGTGACATATGTGCATTCACCGTATTTTGTTTCGTATGAGGCATTTACCTAAGCAAACTTTGCCCTGAATTCACTACGCCATCCTGTTTCAGTGGATGGCGGCTAGGGGAAACGGGGCATATATCATAATCTCGTTGCAATCGCTGCTATTATCTGGACACGTTCACTCTGTACGCGACTCTGTCTGCCGCAGGAATGCTGATGAGGACAGTTTTGTAACCCACCATTTGATAGAAACCATTAAATATCAATTTGTCACCGTCATTGGGCACGAAGGATACAACAAACTCAGAGCTGACAATAACAACATGTGTAGCACTCCTTCACAGTACACATCCGCTATACAGACTTTGTACATCCTGCGCTAGTTTCGCGGCATCAATCGCTAGGTCCACACCGTCAGCCGCAGGCTTCAACTTGAGCATGGTAGGGTCGAGTGTCTCCTGGCTCTGTCCGTTGGAGATGGGCACAGCGCTCTGATCCAAGAGAGGAGCCACACACGCCAAGAGCTCCTCGAGGTTCAGGTCGACTAAAACATCATCTTGAGAGAAGCTGAAGCCGGTAGACGTTCCGGACAACGATGAAAAGGTATGACCATCCGATCCACTCGTCGCTGATGGCGAGCCAAGCTTTTCCTCGAGAGATGAGCCCATGGCAGGCAGGCTTGAGAAGATGCTTTCTAACTCTTCATTCGTGAACTGGCCCTCATTGTCCGACTCAGTGCAAGGATGAGAGAGAAAGGCGAATGGGTCTGCGTCTGTTCCGGAATCTTGAGTGGGACGTGCTTGGCTAAGGTTGTCATCGTCGTCACCATCTCCTAACCCTGGTTGCGATAAGCCCAGTGTAACTTCGTCATTTTCGCCTAATCCGGCATTCTCGACATGATCGTCGCTTTCAGGGGATAATATCGGGCTAGAGGGAGGAAGAGGTGACGAGGGCGGAAGGTTCACAGACCAGTGAGGGTGGCTGCTTTCGTCGTCTGTATTGATAACGTCTTCATCAACGTCACTGCTGGCTATAGGAAGGGAGTTCGGTGCAGTCGCCATGTCCTCTAATGCTGGCTCACCATCCTCCAGTGAGGCTCCTGGTTTCTCCATGTAATGTGGACGGTGGACAGGACTTTTGCGCGCACGCGGACGCCCTGGCGAAAGCATGGAGTAAAAACTGGGTAGCTTTTTCGTTGATACTGTTCTCGGCGTACGTCGCTTGCTGATGGGTGTGAATAGTGGCGAGTTCTCCTCTGGAGAATTATCGTCTGACAGGCGTCTCCGCATTGGTGTTGAAGGTGGGTGTGACAGCGCTTTCACTGGCGACGATAGAATGGATATGTCAGAATCTGCGATAATAGGAAGAGACGCATCGTGATCTGGTTGTGGTGTCGAAAGGCGAGGGATTGAGACCTTCCGAGTTAACGGAAATCGTCGAGTGACACCCGTACACGAGGGGTTCCATGGAAGTGGTTGCGAAGGCTCGAGGTTCTCGTTGTGGGGCTTGCCGCTCAATTTGCTCCTGCTGCCCTCCTTCAGGGGCCTGTTGCGTGTCAACTTCTGCGCAGCAGGGTCTGAATCCTCAGGGTCGCATCCGGGAGCGAAACGAGGTACAGTGGCTGTCTCTGTCTTCGCCCACTTGGGGAGTACAAACGTCTTCTTCTTCGGAGCGTCCGCAGGTACCGTGAAAGTCGATGGCCCCGCTTCTGGCTGCACCTCTTCATGGGATGCTGTACGATTGTAATGTCTGGATGGAGAAGTCGCAGGCGCAACAGGTCGCCTAGTCACCCAGTGTGATGCCCTGACTTGGTTCGTGCCTGAATCCGACATAGCATGTTGAGGTTGAGAGCTAGCGTCAGTTCTATAGTGCGAGACCGGCTTGAGCTTCCGCGACATGGCTTCAGGTTCGGGCTGGGTGCGTCGTCGGGTTTTCTCGCGCTGGCGATCCCGTTCATCTAGAATTTCGCTTAGAGTACGTTTCCTGGCCCCATTAGACGACGTCGATAGCGAGGTTGAGGCAGAACATGTTTCGGAACATTGGTTTGGAGTGGCCGCTGTTGAGCTCTGTGGGGGTATACACGGCCGCGTAGGTATCAGTGGAATCTCTCTGTCGTTGTTCTTCTTTTCTATGTCGTCGCAGCGTTTGCGAAATGCAAGGGGGTTGACGTTCTCTTTGTCTAAAAGGACAATGTCATCATCTGAGTTATCAGACTTGGTCGGAGAAGGTGCGAGATGGACGTGAGACGGGGTAGCGTAGCGTGAGATCGACGGCCTTGGGGCGGGGACAGACGGCGTTGGATGTGTTTGCGCGGGTTTGAATGCTTTGGACCGGGAAGGGTGTAACGTAGAAGCCGAAGAACGTGGTTGCATGTGCTGTGACTTGGAGGAAGAAGCAGAAGATGACGATAGCCGAGTGCCATATGTCGGGTACAGTGCTTTCGTCAGTGCTTCAATCAATGCAACGTTCGGAGTCACGTGGACTGGTGAGTCAATCGCCGCCAGGGCTTCCAGCAGCTCTGGGGCGCGATTGGCATCAGTGAGAGACATAAGCAGTGCCTGCAGCGTCGGAGGAGCGTCACTTGGGATCTCGCGCGAAAGCGTCGCACATGAGCTGGAGCTTTCGGCGGATTGCATGTCTTGCCGGAAACTCACGCTGACCGTCGTCGTGGAACTGGCGATCTGAGCAGGCTTGTGTCGTGTTGTAGTAGCAGACGAACGCAGACGCTTTGCAGCTGAGCTCTCCACCGGCGGCCTTGGACGTGAGATATGCGGACGACTAGGTTGGGATGAAGGAGCACTTTTTGGCTGTGATGGTGTGTACTGCATAGCAGGACAGCGTCGAAGTGAGCGACTTTAGAGGCGGAGGACATCGCATGGAGCACGCACCTCACGCAGAGAGAAGACGACTTCAAGACGAACTTCTTGTATACCATCGCTCATGATGGTTCCAGCCACTGTGATGTCGCAATCTTCGGCAGAAAGTGCAGAGGAGAGCAGCCCAAGTCCAATAGCCACGCCCGGCTGTGCGGAAGAACTAGGACTTGGGCTTACTAGCATCGCTGGGGTCACATGGCGAGCCTCAAGAGGGTCCAAGACGTAGACAGTGAAGTCCTTCTTGCCCGGTTGGATGTGCACGACATCGGGGCTACAGACGGGTCGTTAATGGGGTATCGGCAGATTACTGTTGGAAGCATACCTTGCCATGCACATCATATCCAAGAACGGCTTAAGCATCGCTCTCCCGTAAAGCACAGTAGGTTTCGCATCGGACGAAGTACCCGTTAAGCTAAGGGCGGGTAGCGGTATGACGGTTACTGGAAATTTGCGCGGAGAGAGAGCCAGTATGTACTGAGGCCCTCCGTTGATAGTATACAATGCACGGACTAGAGATGATGATGTTTCAGCTGGTAGACACGACTTTGTGCATTCGATGGACGTACGACCAAGTTGTTTGGTCTCCATGACCTTGTGTATAGCACTGGAATATGTCGTTGACCGAGATTCAAAGCGTTGCGCGCAACTCAAGGTGACCACGGATCCGTGGGTGATCAACGCAGATCACGTGCAGCGTGACACGTCGCGTCTTGAAGCGTGATGCGACGCGTTTCAAGAGCCGAGTAGACGGCGTGCGAATTGTCGCCGAGAGGCGATCGTCTCCGCCGACATCGCTTGCGATAGACCCAGATTTTCAGGGAGAGCCCATCGCAAGACGCGGAGCTTGAAATATTGCCGGCGGCAGAAATATGCGAAAGGAACGCACGCACGGGCGCCAGGTGACTAAATGAAGCGCGGAACCATTCTCCTCTCCACATCTCATCACTCCTCCTCTCGTCGCTCTCGTCGTCGTCCTCTTCGTCGTCGTTCTCGTCCTCGTCGTCGTTCTCGCTCTCGTCGCTGTCTCCGTCGTCGCCGTATTTTGAAACCTCCTTCCTCCGTTCAGCTATCTCGATATCTCTCCCACCAGTCTCCCACCCAGCTTGGATATGCCGTTCGAAAGGTACCTCAGAACCCACTCCAGCAATGGCCCTCCGCGTTCTGACCAGCAGTCCGCCTACGATACCTCGTCGACACAGAAACAAGACATCCCTCTCGACCATTCCATCTTCTCCACCAATGTCCAGTTTCAGATGCCCCAGCTCATGCTGGGCCCTACACTTCCTCCAGGTGGGGGCGCTGAAGTCCTACCAGCAGGTATCGTCAACAATCCCAGCGCCGTGTCCTCCACATGGCTCTCTACTCCTACCTTTTCTCGCTACAGCAACGATCAGTGCGTACTCTACTTACGGACCAAACATCCTCATTCATGTCTGTCCTGTAGCTGGACCCTGCCCACTCTGCCAATATCGCATCCAGTCGTCCTACCTCCCTACTACTCCTCATTGCAGCACAATAGATTCATCCCTCCCGTATCTCCCTTCAATGTTGCAGCGTCTACAGTTACCCAGCCCTCACCTTCCTCCTCCTCAGCGCCCGTCACATACCAACATGTGTCTACTTTTGACCACCTGCTGCCGTCATCTGCCTCGCTTTCCACCTCAACTCCAAATTTTCAATCTCTAGTGGCGCCAAATGCGGGCGGATTGCCCGTATACTCTGCCTCTGGATTCGACCTTATGTCCGTACTCGCGCGTGTGGTCACACGTCCCAATCCCAAGATTGTCTTGGGACCGGTAGACATGACATGTTCCTTCGTCGTCGTCGACGTCAGGCGGTACGACAGCCCTATCGTCTACGCTTCTCCCACTTTCTGTAAACTGACAGGCTACGCTGAGCATGAGGTTATTGGACGAAACTGCCGTTTCCTGCAGTCTCCGGACGGCGTCGTACAACGTGGTGAACCGCGGCAGCACACAGCGCAAGAAGCCGTCACACATATGCGCAAGTCTTTGACCGCCGACAAAGAGTGTCAAGCTAGCTTGATAAACTATCGTAAGGATGGCTCCGCGTTCGTAAACCTTGTTACCGTCATTCCCATTCGTGGCGGTATCCACAACATGCCAGAAGAGGCAGACGACGTAGTTTATCAAATTGGCTTCCAGGTCGACCTCACGGAGCAGCCAAACGCCATTCTCCAAAAGCTTCGAGATGGTAGCTACATGGTCAATTACAGCAACGAAGTAGCCCTTCCCTTCAGTAGCTCCAAGTCAGGCTGGAGGATCAATTCCTCATCAGGGCCCGGCGTCTCCAAGTCGCTCCGCGCGTTGCTGAATAGTCCTGATTTCTTGCATTCAATCCCCTTTAGTACCTCGACCACAACTTTGTCCATCGCGCCTCAGGAACGGAGCGACAAAAGCGATATTTACGACGGAAATAAACCGCTGAGTCTGTTGCTGTTAGAGTCGTCTCCCGACTTCATTCAGGTATTGTCCCTGAAAGGCGCTTTTCTCTACGTCTCTCCATCGGTACGCCGGGTGTTGGGCTACGCACCCGAGGACCTTGTTGGCATGTCCATAACGGACTTTTGTCACGAGGCAGACAAGATTCCTCTTGTGCGCGAGCTGAAAGAATCGTCAGCATCGCTTGCTTCCGCTGCTTCAGTTGGTACACCACCTCAGGAATCTCAGCCGTCGTCATCTCAACAGCAGTCGTTCTCCTCGCCCGCTGTCCCCAAAGTCGTCGACCTCCTCTTTCGCATCCGCGTCAAGGATTCCACCTATGTATGGCTGGAGTGTCGGGGACGATTGTACGTTGAACCAGGGAAGGGCCGCAAAGCCATTATTCTCAGCGGCCGGGTGAGAAGCATGGCTTCTTTGGCATGGGCCTCAATCGCTCGCGCCGGAGGTCTTGCGCCATCTGTACGCCGCGAGATCCGGAAGGACGATTCTAGCGTTGCATCTCAGGAGCATGAGCAGGAATTCTGGGCACTTCTTAGCAGTGGTGGTTCTTTCCTATTCGCCAGCACTGCTGTGCGGGATGTGCTTGGATGGGGGGCGGGCGAGATTATGGGCAGTTCGCTGTGCGACTTTATCGGTGGCCATGATCCGATGCAAGGCCGGCTTGTCGTCGAAGAGACCCTTCATCTGGCCTTTACCGACTCCCGCCTAGAGACGAGAAATGTGTCGTGCTACCTTAATAGGAAAGACGGATCTCAGCTCGCCGTAGATGTTGTTCTTTATCACACCCCCAGGGACAATCAGCCATGGCGCCCTGCGTCCTCGCCGTCAACTCCTCAACGTCCGCTCATGTGTCAGGTGAAGGTGTTGGGTGAAACAACCTCTTCTTCAACGCCCGTACGGCTGTGCCATTCCAACTCCGCATATGTGTTTGACGAGCTTGACCCAATGCGCGATAGTAGTTGGCAGTATGAGCTACAGCAGCTGAAATACGCCAATCAGCGACTTCGAGAGGAACTTGACGCACTGGAAGCACACATCCATCGGGAGTCGGAGACACAACTTCGAGCGCGGGTACTCCATGAGCGAAGTCAACATAGACCGTCGTCAAGCTGCAATGCAACTTGGGCAGGGCACATGCAAAATGTGAACGAACTGTCCGGCACAGCGTCTAAGCGCACTTGGAACGGAGACATAGTCGGTTACGGTTATTCAAGGTGAGCACGGAGTCTGCAAGAGGACAGGGACGTATCGTGTCTATACTTTCAAAAAACATGAACATTGCACATGTCGATCTTGCTATTCAGTTCGTATTCATTGCCCAGCTGCGCAAACATACACACGTGCCAGTTACTTTTTCTTTACACATACAGATGAATCTCAACAAATTAGTCACACCTGTAGATAATGCATACATAAAGTACAATTGCAATGATGCGAAGATGCGACGCGAACTCGGTACTAAGACGATGCTGATTGACCGGACACTGTCTGCGAAAAGCTCATGGGAGAGGCTCTGCACTGCTAGATAGCTTGTTCAAGTGGATGTAAACGTCCGTACCGAAGCCGTCCATCGAGATCAAGCGCAGGTCGCCACCGAAGTAACGGGCGTACTGGACAAAAGCATGTTAGTCGATGGTGACGAACAAGGTTGCGCTTTGCATACCAGTCTTGACAAGGGCAGACCATAACCAAATCCAGCCATGGGTGCTTTGAAATCGCTCGCCTGGAAATCCTCCTGGATATTCTGTCCCTCCATCGTGGTGTACATATACGTCCAGATAAGAGGAATGGCGCTGCGAGCGATCCCGCCTCCTTCGTCAGATATCTTGATCGTGATGTCCTCTTTGCCTTCCACCACAATTACCTTGATCGGTGGAAAGCAATCCTCCTGATCGGAACCATATCGTTCTACCACTGCACGGAGAGAATTCTTGAGCAACTCGAAGACGATGTGAGAAAGGTGGCCAGGAACGTATGAGAAATATAGATCCTTTGGACATATTAGCTGCACTGGAGGACCCTTGAACATCGCGTAGTGCTCCTCGCAGACGAATCTATGTACTTTTGAGTTAAGTTCCAGGAGGTGGGTAGTGGTGTTTGCAAACCGGACCTTGAGTTCTCAATAGCTTCATGTACGATGTCATGTACGTTCTAACCAGAAAAGTCAACACAAGGAGAAGTCATCCAACTCTACGAATAACTTGCAGATCTCGTGCATATGATCCCCACGTAGTCCGGGTGGGGTTGCAGTGTATTGAGAGACACATCTGGCAGGAAAGGTCAATTTCAAGGCAAAGCGTATTGTTGTGAGCTCACGTTGGCCAATCAAGAAGCGAATTCCTATACGAGACAGATAAAACCTATCCAGCCAGTGCTGGACGTCAAGGCTGATATTGCGAGCGTTGCAACTTCGTTTCCACTCCAAGACGCCTTGCGCCACAGTCGTCACGGTGGGATCATGGCGTTTCTTGATCATTTCCAGCGTTTTGGTGAATTGCTTGTTATATTCGCGTACCTCAGGTGGCCACACAATACTAGAGGTGTTCGCAAAGTACCTTCTCCAACCGTAAAGCAATGTCGGTATATGACACCCAGGAATAGCAGGCAAAGTTACTCACCGGCGCTCCATAGGTATACGTCTCTTCGTTGGCAGAGTCGAGGATCCGTTCCCGTTCCCATTCGAGGAAACCGTCGGCGCAACGGAAGGTGCGGCATAATCGTCGGAGAAATATGTCAAAGAAGGATTCGGAGTTGACTCTGGAAGGGATGTCTGATTCGGGGCTGACATCACTAGAGATTCACGAAGATGTACTGGTAGGGCGATGGGGGGAAAACTGATCAACTCCTACAAACAGGTAGCTGGTCGGTGCAAATTACGACAGTCGCGAAAGAGCGATAGACTCACTTCGAATGACTGAGCGTACCAGTCCTTGACCTTCTTGATGGAAGGCATATGACTGAGGTTGTGTGGCAACTGGTCCAGTTCCTTGACGCGGTGTGCGAGACGTATGGGCAACTCTTCTGCTCAGGAGGGTGCGTGAGACGAGGGCGGCGGAACAGCGTGTATGATACGACTGACCTAAGAGGAACTGACTAGCCTTGAGAAGGGTGCCCTGGCTGGGGTTTTGGCCGAATAGGACCATTTGCTGCAAAGACACTGAGTCGAGTGAGAGGTGAGTCATGCTGAGGCGAGGTAGCACATACCTCCAGTCTGAGGGAAAGACGCGAAGTGATGGATCCTCTCCCATAGCTGTTTAGACATGCGAAAGGACATGTTGGGAGTGCTTTCGTGAGAGAGGGCGAGGCGAAGAGTCAAACAGCATGTAGAGTGAGAGTGAGAGTGAGAGTGAGAGACGGTGGTCGCAGAGAAATACGCGAGGCGGAAGCTGATCACTCGGGCGTTGTTGCCACTTTCACGTGCACACTCACACTTCGGCCGACTGTGGTCCCTCCAGGCGACGACTCGAACGATCCAAGGCTCTGTGTCCTGTAGTAGTAGTGTGTCGTTGACCACAGATGTCGCGGCCCTCACACACTCACGAGGACGACGGCCGAGCGAGCTATCCTCTCACAAACCCCGCATTCTACTCGCTATCACATGTCTCATTCTCATCACGGCGGGGTATTGCTACGTATACAGTCCACAACGTCGTCTACAGTACATCTTTCTGAGAGTATGGTCTCTTGCACGATACAGTCCACGGCCCTGCCTCATGGCTGCGGTCGAGGGCGGGTGACCTCTTCGTAGATCAGCTCTGTAGTTCCAGATCAGCAACCCGCCGATCACCTACGTATAGTCACTGTACCTTTCAATTCCTCTTTACTCAGTGCAGTGCCGTAATCGAAGTCAAAGAACGACGGGTCCAGTGGCTCCGCGGTAGGCTCGTCCTGTGGGTCATGGTATGACTGCCCAGAGGTCTCAGTGAATCACTCTCTGCGTCGTAAAAACATTCGCTCACTTCTAAGTATGGGTGTTGCAATGCCTCCTCAACATCGATTCTTCGTTTCGGGCTGAAGGTCAAACATTTTTCCATCAAGTCCAGAGCCTAGGGTGGTTCGCGCCAAGAAGGTCAAGGCAGTGGCAAATGACCTTTCCATGCTCGACTCACCAGAGGATTCGCTCCGGGAAATAATGTGCTGAAAGGTTTCTTCCGTCGGAAGGGCAGCGCGCGGATATATTCTCGCGACCGTTGGGAAGTAATCGCATAAAAGTCGTCCAGTGAAGGGGTTCCCAGCACGTCTAGTATGATGGACAATTGATGATGATCTGCGCGTAGCACGATAGCTATGAGTACCGCTCGCTCGCACGACTCGCATAACGCACAGTCTCGCCCGGGGAATAACGGCTTCCCGCTCAACATTTCTGCTAGAACACAGCCGACACTCCATATATCAATCGCCCGGGTGTACTCCTTGAACGTCAGCATGACTTCTGGGGCGCGGTACCATCTAGACCTGCTTTGAACATCTTTTAGTTTGATGGTAAGATATGGCGCACCTAGTGGCGACATATTCAGTCATGAACGTGCTGCTATCATTAGCAAAATTAGGCGGCGGTCGGGCAGAACGAGCCAGACCGAAATCGCATAGCTGTCAACAGAGGCGAACCATCAGCCATTACTCAGGTGTACAGCGCGTAGTCATCGTCCTGCACAAAGAAGAGTACTGACCTTGAGGTCGCAATTAGCATTCAGCAATAGATTCGAAGGCTTTAAATCACGGTGTAGAACGTCTGCAGAGTGTAGGGCTTTGAGAGCGCGGAGAGTCTGATGCGCCACCACAATTGATCAGTACGTTTGTCTCAAGCTCATGGCAAGCATGAAGTGCTGCGCACCTGATATATAAAGTACTGGCAGTGGTCGTCGCTCAGCTCTTGTGTTCGTATGACGCGATGCAGGTCGGTCTCCATGAGTTCCTGTACAAGGTACACCTCCTTGAAGTGTTCGAGCGATGGCGGTCGAAGGATGTCCAGGATCGAGATTATGTTTTCGTGGTGGAAATGGCGAATGAGCTTGATCTCTCGCAGGGTGCGCAGGCTAAACATGGTATGGTCAAATGGCGTTATGCGCTTGATAGCGACCTTCCGTTGCGATGGTATGTGCATTGCAGAGCTTGAGTAATACGATCGTGAGACTAACGAGCGACGGTGTGCGAGGGTTGAACGTACCATACAATTCCGTAGGCCCCTTCGCCAATGACATCGAGAACGTTGTAGTTGCTGCCGACGACAAAGCTCGATATTCGCTCGTCGGACATGGCTGTGAGGCAGGAGCCGTATGGGTTGAAGCACACCTGGTGAGGATAACTTGGAGGGAGGTATTTGTGAGTTATTCATTAATTTGTGTATTCACTTATATGCTACACCCAGTAAATTGTTACTATGCATACTATGCTAGCACGGAAAATCAGAAAATACATCATCAAATTTCTGGTCAAATTTTACGATAGATCTGCGCGCCTTCCGCCTCATTTAGGTCGCCTCGCTCTCTCTGTTCCTCCTCCGCTGCACACCATATCTCTACTATCTATACCTCTCGTACGCGTATAATATCTTACACTCTTGCAAAATGCCTACCACAGACATCCAAAACGACGATGTTTCCACAGACATCGGAGACAAGGAAAAGGACAGAGATAGACTTGGTAAACCCAAAAGTGCTGCAGCTAAGAGTGCGTCAATCGTCTTTTGATATGTGTGGTAGAGCTCAAGTCTCTTCGTCCTACAGCCAAGGATCTGTCTCATGTCCCTTGCAAGTTCTTCAAGGTCGGCTCCTGTACTGCCGGCTCGTCCTGCCCATTTTCGCACAACATTCTTGAGCCGGGACAGCAAAAAGAAGTCTGCACATGGTTCGTGAAAGGGAACTGTAAGTTTGGCCACAAATGCGCACTTGCCCACATTATGCCAGGTCAAAGTATGGCTATGGACAGGAAGAACAAGAAGGCTGCTCAAGCCGCGACGAGCGCCGCTAACCCAACTTCCTCTGGGAAAGAAGGCAGAGCAGGGCGATCGCAGCGCAGCGCAACTCAAAGCCAGCAGGGTTCTGGCGCGAGCTCTCGCAATCCGCTGCTCTTAGGTTCCACTGCGCCTACTCGATCGCACTCCTCCTCGCGCCCGCCCATTCCAATGCCTTTGAAGGCGACCTTATCTCCTTCCGCACCAGCCCCTCCGGTGCATGCAACGGACTTTGCTTCGTACGGGCTTCCAGATGAGAGCAACAAGTTGCCAAGTGCTCCTGCACAGAGCAAGGTGTCCGTTACTGCACCCTCCGCTGGCACAAACGCGGCCTCAACTCAGCCAGAGCCATCGCAGCTAGGAAGTCCACGAAAATTCTCTTCTCCACCGCTTCCTGTCAGTGCCCTATCGATCTCAAGACGAGTTGGCGCAGTAGGAAACAGCTCGGATACTGTCGATTTTGGTCCCATAGGCTCACCGCCCCGAGCATCAGCTGCTGCTCGCCCAGCACCTCTGAATGACCTTTCCCCCGGCAGCTCACCTCATGTCACGATGCTTTCCACATCTCCTTTCTCTGCGCCGGGCTTGCAATCTAGTTTTGCAGAACAGAGAGCGCAGGCTGACTTCAGGGCTCGCTCTGGGCTCTCTGCCTCTCTTGGTGCCATGATGTCGTGGACTTCTGATCTGCACCGCGACAAAGCTCAAGAGATGCCTACTGGGCTTTCGGACGATGTCGTGGTAGAAGACGGAGATTTCGAGGAATTTATTCCAGGCTCGTTGTCTGAATTGCTGACTCCTGAGGAAAAGTCGCGTCGCTTCTCTCGCACCAACCCTACTCGGCCCCTCCAGCCGATTGAGCGCGATGGTTTCTCCAATCAGCCCACAGGCGAGGCAGGTCATCGTCATTCTCGCTCTGTGCCCGCGCCGTCCCTTCTACAAGATATTCGCTCGATATGGACCGAAAGTAATGTTGTGGCTCCTCCAGAAATCGGGGTGGCTGCGACCAGTGTCACTAGCGGTGGGTTGGGAAATGGGACTCCAAGCTCATTCCAGAGCTCGCCTGGGTTTGGTGGCCGCACGGAAGATGTTCTCCACCCCTCTAATGCATCCGCTGCTTTCCTTCCCGGTCTTCACCACTTCATCAACGCAAAATCGACGCAGCGGTCAAATATTACGTCAGGCATGTCTGCATTGTATGCGCAGCCTTCAGCAATCTCCTCCTCTCATCATCCATCAACGGGTCTGTCTACTATGAATGGCCTTGCGCACTCGCCTTCACGACAGAGTGCCTTTACTGCCAGTGCTGCTTACGACACCGGTCCTTCTGATGCTTACTCCAGCCAGAACCAGTATCCATCTGCACGGCCTATTCACGGCAACGACGACTCTGATGACAGGCGGAATGCATTCTCACCCTCTACTCGAGCACTCCAAGCACATGCGCCTGGTCAGAGTCTTCCGCAGGGTCTCGCCGCCGGCTACTCGCGAATTCATGCATTACCGCCTCCTCCCGCCATTCCCTCACCATCTGTGTCTGCTGCGTTCAGTCCGGGCCGTTCAACAGGTTTCTCGGCGACGTTCAAAGGCCCAGGCAACACGCCTAGTACGTCAGTGGAGTGGCATAGCACGTCTCCTCCAACAGCATTACCGGTGGATACTATCCACGGACAGCACACCACAAGCACGAACGGTTCTTTAGGTGGATTAGACACGATGTTTTCACGGCTATCATACTCTGCCGCAGCATCCAGTAAGTTTGTATCTTTTTCAATGAGTTCTTTCGGACACTCAATGATTTTCATAAGGACCTGTAAACTCTACTGCCGGGAATGCTTCTCGCAGTACAAGTGGACGTACTTGGCACAATGCGCAAGGGCCTTTAAGCCCATTGAGTGGACCGGTGTTGACCGGCGATGATGATGATCTGTTTAGCTTCGACGGATGATAAACAGGGTGCATGACCGTTATGACATTTCTATAGCCACTTACTTTGTGTTGTAAAGTGAATGCTTTGTAACGCTAGTTACTGTATTACATCAGGCTTATTCTCATTGCTACCCCAATGCTTACACTTGAAGGTAAGAGGTAAGAATGAGCCATATATGGCCCTTCATGATTCTTGCTAACCTTATATTCCCAAGCGAATACGATGTCGGGCAGACATGAGCGCGGAGTACATCGTCGCGGCGACGAGACAAGGAAATGTGGCGGATTGACGGATTGGCGAGCAATGAAACATATGGTTGTTACTGCGTCATATCGGAATGAACGTAGGAAGCTTGGAGCTGCAAGCTCCAAATCACGAGCCCATCTCTGTTGATCAAACACTCCTCCGCAAACTCGCAATGGTCCACCAGGCCGCTTGTCATTCACCTGCTGAGCCCGAGAGGGCAAACATGCACAATATGACACCGTGACAGGAGCTTGTCAGAGCTGATGAAAATGAAGAATTGGACAGGAATGCCAACTCAGAGGATGAAGATCTTGACAACAACTACCCAGACTTAGAGATGCAATGGCAGTGATGTAATGGTATTAATTGCTTTCATTCTCATCTCACACGTGGCACCAGCAGGTTTCAAGGGACCAGGCCTGAAACTATGTGTCATAAAGTAGTTTCCCATGCCTTGTGTCAAGGACATTTCAAGGTAGCAGAGTTCCCACAGTCTTGATAAGGGAATTATGCAGTCATATATGGCAACTGTAGTAGTAACCATCACATTAGCTGAGACGTAAATTTAGATATTGTGTGGATCAAGTAGCATAGAAAATGACATGAAAAGCACATGTTACAGCTCTACAGGACACCTAAAGCATACCTCCGAGTCTGAGGCTAAGTACTGGCATGAGTCATTTACTCAATATGTATGCCTCTAGTACAGGTTAAAGCGTAGCACAGGTGCACCCACAGATCTACCCGCACCCGTACCCACAGGTATACAAGCTGCTAACTCTCCTACTTGGAGCTGTGTGGGTATATTGGCGCCGGGTACCCAACCCGCAGGTGCAGATACCCATCACTTACGGGTGTGTTAGAAGGCTATGGAAGTAGAGGAAAGCGTTGGGAGAGCAAGACTGAGAGGGATCACACAGTGTGAGTTGGGGATCAAAAGTGCGTGCCGTTGCATTGATCAGAGTAAGTCTTATATACGGTAACTATGGCGCTAGTACGTTAAGCGTCTAATTAATATAGTCAAACACTCCCCTTCAAGCACAAATACGAAGTAGTTCATTGAAGTGCTTGAGTTTTTTGAGAGGTAGTGCTTTAGTAAGTGTATCAGCACGTTGATCGTTAGAAGATATGTCATGAATAGTTATATACTTCTTGAGTACACTATTGCTGATGAAATTCTTACAAATTTTGAAGTGTTTAGTTTGTTGCAAATGTTGCTCATCAGGTGAGCTAACAATGGCAATAGTTGATGCACTGTCAGTATACATTTTGACAGGATCCATAGTAAAGTTCAGTAGATCGTCAATGAGTGCTTTTAGATATATAGCCTCAGTTGACACATGCGCTAAGGCATATAGTTCGGCTTCAGTGACTGTTAAAACTATATAATATAATATAATATGATAAGTAGTTTCCCACGCCTTATTACAAGGACACTTTAAGGTAGCAGAGTTCCCACAGTCTTGATATGGGAATTATGCAGCCGTATATGGAAACTCAAGTAGTAACCATCACATTAGCTGAGACGTACAGATATGGGTTGTAGTAGTACTATACATATATGTACGCCTGTGTTCTAGTAGCATAGGAAATGACATGGAAAGCACGTAGTACAACTCCAGAGAATGCCTAAAGCATACATCTGAGGACAAGTACTAGCATGAGTCATTTGCTCATTATGTACGCCTCTGGTACAAGTGCTGAGCCTAGTCATACAATGAGTCATGCACTCATAGCATGAGTCATGCATGAGTCATGCACTTAGTAATACAGTAGAATAGCTGAAGTAGACATGTATAGTAGTCGCTTACATAAGTAGATACAGACATGTATGTAAGCAGAGCTGCTGAAGCAGCAAGAATGATAAGACTCATCTTCGAAGCTTAACAGCCTCTACCCCTCGCACACATATTCCACTTTGTTAGGTTATGAGCCCCGGCTTTTAGCTTAACTACATCCACACTCTCAACGACATCCATCAACCAGTATCCCCCAAGCTTTCTTATAAGTAAGTTTCTCTACTTTACTTTGTTTGGCCACATAGTAGTAGTAGAGTTGTACTGGTTGACTGCCTCAGTTTCAAATACAAAATTCCCAACTGATTTTCTACAGTACGCACTCCCAACCCAGCTGAATACTTAAGCCACCCTTGGTGGTTCTCGACTTTAACGAGTCGTGCATTACGCAGAATCTGCCTAACACGCAGTGTAAAATCCGGTGGTGGAGGAACAAGCTCCCACTTGTACAAGTGGTAGATCGGTGGAGTAGTACAATAGGAGGGTAGTGTTGAGTGGCACTCTAAGCTCGTGACTTAGAGGCCTAGGACCTTTGTGTTGGCGCACGTCAGTCAGTCCTGGAATTAGAAATTGCCACTTTTTGTAGCTGTAGAATTTCTTGAGGCATGTTGTCCACTTTTACTTTTGGTATCACGGAGATTGTGGACTCTCCTATACTTCGTGGTGTTTCTTACATGCGCCATTATGTTTTCGTTGTATGATACCGACTGGTAGAAGTTGTAACAGTAATGCTACACTCACCAGATAAGTTGGTTAACTTGAGGGGGATGTGGTGAGATGAAGAGTAAGAGTGGTGGTGAGTGAAGTACTGGTGGGTACTGAGTAGTCCTGGTTCAACAGAGTGGATAAGACTGAGGAGATATGCCCTCAGGAGTACCTCTATATATACATGAAGGGGAGGACCCCAGGTACTACCCTAAGACCCCTAATACCTACATGAGTACGCGAAGTAATCTACCTTACTAAGCATGCCCTATGACATGGATAGTCCAACAGAGACCGGATTTTTCCAACAATGTCACAAGTTTACAGCCTTGGGCGCCTATCTAGAGCGCTTATTTTCCGGCTAGGAGTGTTACCGGACCTAACCCTAACCCGGGTCACGTGACATCCTGCCTTATTTATCAATAGTCCAGACCCAAACCCTAGACTCAGTCTGGAGCGGTTCCAGATCAACCTAGGCTATTGTTCTATTGTTCCTCTTCCATTGATGGGGATTCCCCAGGGATTCCCCCAGGTCTTATTGTTCTATTGTTCTTATCCTATTATTGTTCTACGTACCCTGGTCCTTGACAGTTACTCTGGTCCTTGACAGTTACTCAGGTCCTTGACAGTTACTCAGGTCCTTGACAGTTACCCTGGTTCTTTATTGTTCTATTGTTACTCCAGTCCCACAGTTACTCCAGTCCCTAGTGTGGGAACTGGTGCACAGACCACCCAGACCCAGTATATATAGTACCCCTTACCCTCCCTGGTTCTGCATCTTGACCTCTTCGTCATTTGCACTGCCAGGTGAGTTACTCCATGTAACCTAGTATAAGCATAATATTAACTTCGTCATTTGCACTGCCAGTATCCGGCCCCAGTGCCTGCTTGCCTGCTCATCATCGACTTTGACCTCGTTGTCGTCGTTGGAGATCCACCCCCTTCCTCTCTACTCCACTCCCTTTTTAGGGTCATCAGCATAGCAGCAGTCGCTTCGCGACACCCTATGCCCTAGTGGTACCACTTCAATAATCAACCAATAGCAATTGTCCCCATGACCTGACCCCATGACCCAGTTCCAAGGCTAGACTTGTTCTAGCTTGTTCTAAGACAAGGCTAGACTTTTCCAGAAGGTTCTGAGAACTATGACATCATCTAATGGAATGTTCTATACTATGACATCATAGTTCCAGCATGTTCCACAATGTTCCAGAGAATTCTATCATGTGATACACAGATAAGGAAAGGAACGCATCAGCGCATCAGAGACAGGAGGCGCATCAGCGCATCAATTGATAGGCACTGAGAATAAGCGCCGGAATAGGCGCCTGATAAGCGCCAGATAAGCGCTGGATAAGCGCCTAAATAGACGCCGGATAAGTGCTGGATAAGCGCTTGACAAGCGCCTAAATATTCCCAATAATACCGTTGCCTGGTAAGGCAAGTCTTGTAGAAACATTGAAAATCTGTGACATTACCCCCCCTTCTTGCTTTGAACTCCGTGCAAAGAGTTTTAAACAAACACCTTGGTCATTGAGTCCACTTTTTCACCATTGTCAAGAGGGTGCCTAAGCAGTTCCGAGTGACTCTAGCGGCTTCTACCGACGTCCCTGACGGGGTTATCACCTCATTGGCTGATGGTAGTCTAGTCCGTACCCTCCTCGGTTGCGTCATTGGATCGTGGATGATCCTTGGTGTGTTGTTCGTAACTTTATACACAGTAAATCGTAGCTGAGCGTATAGCTCGGGGATGATCGTCATAGAATTTCTTGATCGCTTCTTGAGCGTGCGTGATGTTTTCTACAGCTTCCCACGTGTCGTCGTTTGGTCCGTAGCCTTTCCAGCGTATGTAATACTGAAGCTTTTTGGCACGACCTGTACGTCTTAACTTGAGAATCTTCTTGACTTCGTATTCTTCTTCTCCGTCTATGATATCTGGCGGAGGCATCTCCAGCTTTTGGCCTTTGAATTCAGGTTCGTTGTACGGTACCAACTTGCTTGCATGGAATACAGGGTGTATCCTTGGTGAACGTTTGGGCCATTCCAGTCTAAATGTGACCGGCGAGAGCTTTTCAGCAATCTTGAATGGACCATAGTACTTGGCTGACAGCTTATGTCCAGATTTTTGGTAGTCTCTCAGATCTAGCATGGCCTGATCGCCTTTGTTGAAGGGGACCTTCTGAACGTGCTTGTCATAGTACCATTTCATGCGTTCAGCCGCAAGTTGTAACGCCGCCTTAGCATGCTCTTGAGCTTGCAAGCGGTTCCACATGATGTCATTCATGTCAGACCTTTTCAGGTCCTTAGTGAGCGTTGGACCAGCTCTAGGGTGTCTGCCATATTTGAGGTAGAAAGGCGAGTGCTTAGTTCCCTCATGCGCTGCATTGTTGTATGCGAACTCAGCCGAGCTGAGCAGTCTAGCCCAGTTGTTGTGTAGTTGATCAACGTAACAACGCAGGTACTGTTTGAGCGTTTGATTAACTCGTTCAGTTTGACCATCAGTTTGCGGATGATATGCAGTGGTCATTGTAGATTCTATCCCTAGCATTTTACATCATTCTTGGGATAAATCTGCTGCGAATTGTGGACCTCGGTCGGAAATGATTTGCAAAGGTAACCCGTGAAGGGTCCAGACTCTCTCATAGAGTAGAGCTGCAAGATCTTTTGCCGAGAACTCATTTACGATAGGGAAGAAGTGCGCCCTTTTAGTGAGGCAGTCTACGACTACGCAGATAGCATTGAAGCCATCAGACTCCGGTAACTGAGTAATCAAATCAACAGTCATGATATCCCATGGTTCAGCCGGAACCGGATTAGGGATGAGTGGTCCGTAAGGGTGTTGCGGACGAGTCTTCATCCACTGACATGTGTCACAGCCTGTCACATATTTCTTGACATCGGTGGTTAAACCTGGCCACCAGTAGTTTCTCAAGATCAGTTCGTACATTTTCCATCTGCCAGGATGTCCGGCAGAAGGTAGATCGTGATGCATCTGGATGAAATATGTCAGGTTTTGGTGATCCAACCATATTTCTACGGTAATCAGATGTTCCTCCAGATGTTGACGATACTCTTCCAGGGCACGGATAATAGCCAACAACTCTTTATTGTATATCTCATAATTACGTTTATGGACGTTGAGTGATTTAGAGTAAAAGGCTACTGGATGCCACAGCTTGTCAGCTGGGTCCAGTTGTGATAATACTGCTCCTGTAGCAAAGTCGCTAGCATCTGTTTCCAGACGGAAAGGGTTTTCGTCATCTGGTATCCTCAGAATAGGTGCTGACGTAAAAGCCTGTTTCAGACTTTGGAAGGCCTGTTCCTGAGCATCTTTCCAGATCCAGGGTTGGTCCTTCTTTGTCAGAATAGTGAGCGGTTTCGCATGTTTAGCAAAGTCCTTGATGAAACGCCGATAGAAATTGGCAAAGCCTAAGAAGGCTTGGACTTGCTTAACCTTTTCAGGTCGCGGCCACTCAGTAACTCCAGTGAGTTTGGCTGGATCCATCTCGATGTGTCCGTGAGAAATGATCATGCCTAGGTACTCAATGCGATCTTTTTCAAAAAAGCATTTTTCCGTTTTGGCAAATAGATCGTTCTTGCGTAAATGCTTGAGCACTTCCTGTGTGATGCGGCGGTTTTCCTTCTTGTCTTCAGTGAAGATGAGGATGTCGTCGAGATACACCATGACATGTCCTTCCAAGATCAAATCACTCAGAATTTCATTCATCATGGCTTGGAACGTCGCAGGTGCGTTGCTGAAACCGAAATACATCACCTTGGCTTCGAAGAGGCCACGGTGTGTGATGAACGCCGTCTTCCATTCGTCACCCTTTCGGATGCGAACGTTATTGTATCCCCATCTAAGATCAATCTTGGAGAAGACCTTAGCCTTGCTTAACGAATTGATTAAGTCGTTGATGCGAGGTATGGGGTACCGGTTTTTCACCGTGATGTTGTTCAGTTTTTGGTAGTCTTGCACAAGGCGCAACGAGCCATCTTTCTTCTTGACAAAGAACACAGGTGCTGCAATCGGACTTTTCGATTTGCGGATGTAACCTTTTCGGAGTTCCTCTTCGATCCATTGATCTAGAGAATTTTTTTCCATTGGAGACAGCAGGTATAGTTTAGCCGCTTTGGGAAGGGATACACCTTCCTCAAATTCGATCGTGTGATCGTACGGTTTGCGTAACGGCATGCGCTCTGATTTTTTCTTTGAAAAGACGTCACCAAATTCCCAAAGATATTTCGGTACTAATGGCTTCCAATTGACGGATTCCTGTTCGTCAAAGCCGTCTTCAAATCCCTCATCTTCCTTTCCAGAAAGTTCAGCGATTATTTCTGCTATTTCTTGGTCTTCTGGATTGTCTAAGTCGATCCAGTGGATGTGAGGGTTGTCTGGGTTGACACTTCCTATTCCGTCCAGGTTGTATGACACTAAACATCCCTTAGGTAACTCAAGCTCATCGATCTCTTCTTGAGTTACAGTGATATTTTTATGAGCTCTTGGGGCACAGAGTTCAGGACATCTGGTAAATGTCCACTTGCCATTTGCCCAATCTATCTCCGGATTGTGGCGGCGTAAGAAAGTCATCCCGATAATCATTTGTTTACTACCGAGGTCAGTGACGAGCATGTGTTGTCTTGCTTTGTGCGAACCTATTTCTAGGTATGCACATACAGTAGCGGGAAAAAGTCTTGCGACACCGCGAGCGCGCAACATTTTTCTCATCGTTCGAGCTCATTTTTTGCATAAAGTTTTGGGTTACAGTTCTCACACATTCATTATCATGTGAAAATTGTGTCCTTAGTAGAAAAAGGCTGATTGACGTTGTGCGCGAGGAACTATGTACAATCCGCGCGAAAACTGCATTAGGCGCCCACGTGTTGTACTACTACTATTGCACATCATCTCGACTATTCTATGTAAAAATTTGTCAAAAAATTCTGGTAAAATGAGTACCAAGTATAGGACCCCTTTGCCCGCATAAGCTCTGCTGCACGAGTGGGGAGAGACTCATACAATCCCTTGATATACTCATCATCCAAATTCGCCCACTCCTCCTGCAATGCCTCCCACAGCTCCTCCTTATTCGACGGTTGCTGCTTGTGAGCGCGTAATTTGCGGTCTAGATGGTCCCAGACATTCTCCAGAATATTCATATCTGGTGAATTTGGAGGCCAGGGCAATACAGTGATCTTGTTCTCCTTGAACCAAGCTGTAGCAAGCTTTGACGTGTGCTTTGGATCATTGTCCTGTTGGAAAATGATCTGTCGGCAGGTCAAATCTTGGTCTGCCAATGTGCCCAGAAGGGACTCTGATAGGATGGAGCAGTAAAGCTTTGCATCCATCTTCCCATCAATGCGGTGTAGCCTTCCTTTTCCCTTCAAAGTGATGCATCCCCACACCATGATACTCCCACCCCCATGCTTCACTGTCTTCTGCACATTCCGGTCCAAAAACTCCTCGCCCTGTCTTCTTCGGCAGTATTCCCTCCCATCTGAGCCAAATAAATTGAATTTGGACTCATCTGAGAACGCCATTACCCCCCACTCTTTCTGCCCCCATCTGGTTGCATGTCCAGCCCACCACTTGCGCTTCTTCTTATGAGCTACAGAGAGAAACGGCTTTCGCCGACGCACATATCCCTTCAGCCCAATCTCTGCAAGGTTGTGACGCATTGTTTGGGCAGCCACTTGTGGGAATGCCTTGCGCTGCACGTCCGTAGCATTGCGGCCTCTTGTCGTGCCAGGAGTAAAGAGGCGTGACGGAGATCGCGGTCTTGTAGAGTGCGAGGGCAACCTGTCTTGGGCTTGTTTGCATAGAAGTCAGGGTTGTGGGATAGTTTGTGGATGGTGCGATAGATGGTGGACCGGTGGATGGGGACTTTCTTGCGAATGTCAGGCACACTGACACCTTCATTATGCAGAGTCCAAATTCGGGCCTTTTTAGTAGGGGTACACTGCACCATATGTGTGGTCTAGAGTTGGGAGAGTGGGTGGTATCAAAAAAAGCACGATAGTGGTGAAGTGGAGAGATCGAAAAACAAAACAAACCCAAATAGTGGGCGTGCGCGTGACGGGCGCCTAGCGTCGCGACAGCGCGGATTGTGCACAATGTGTTATATACGAGACAGACTCTTTTAATTTCACTGTAGACATATTCTATACATGCAATACTCAATGTGTAAAAAATGATTGAATAAAATAAGCAGTGTTGAGCTCAAAAGGAGAGCAAAGAGTTGTGCGCTTGCGGTGTCGCAAGACTTTTTGCCGCTACTGTACTGAGTGAGTGATTTGACCATCTTTGTTGGGAGTACCGTTGACGTTGATGACGTTAAACGGTGATGCCAGTTGATTTGTTACCAGATTGTTACTTTCAACCACTGACTTACTGATGAACGTGGTTGTGGCTCCTGAATCTACCAGAGCTTCGACCTGCACTTTTTTTCCATATACCCAAATTGTAACCGGTAGAAAAAATGAATTCTTTGAACACGCTACATTTTTGACAGTATCTATGGTACAAAGATTGAGGGTATCAGGGCCTAAGCATTCATGTTTGCAGGGAGTCACAAGACGCTTCGGAAAAAATCCTTGCCCTTGGTCGGCTTTTTCCCTTTACCCTTGTCAGGGGACGGGTGAGGAGTCGAAGGTTCATCATCTTCCGTTGGAACCTCCTCAATATGAGCCACCAACTCTAGGCGCACGGTATTTACGTTTTTTGTTTTTGACGACGAAACCTTAGGGGCCTCGGCCTCGCTGTCCGATCCAGAGTCCTCGGCATCTGCTGCCCAAATCTTCTTCTGGGTAATCTTAGAGCTACTAGAAGGGCTATTCGACATGAACGCCTTTGTATGTGCGGAAATGGAATAGAATGTATGGGCTGACAAGCCTCATTTTACTCGGTGACAACTTCCTGAAAAGGATTTAATGTGTGAAAACAACTCTGACAAGAGTTCAATGTGTGAAAAGTGGTGTTTCTCTTCTTCTTATACTAGAAATAGTATTTCGCTTATCCTTTGCTAACTAAGAAATTAGAAGCAATGGCCACTCAATCCAATGCCGGATCCAGCGCAGCCCCCGCTGCTAATGCCAACCTCACTCACTCTGTTCCTTTCGGCAAAATCACGCCGATTGTCTACAACCCTTCAGTTGAGAACTTTGAGCAGCATATCTTCCATAACCTCAACATGGCCCAAAGGGCCTTTACTCGCACAGTTGAGGGAGAAGCAACGACTACCATTGTTCACAACATGATAAATCAGATGGTTCTTATCTGGAACAACCAGCTGTCACTCCTGGAGGATAACCTCCAGGAATATGTGGATAAGGTTGCTCAAGACCTATATTCGCAGTCTGCTGCTGACACGCAAGTCCAGCAGATGGACACTGACCTGGATATGGTCAAAACAACGATCACAAATGTGGTCAACCAGATTAATCAGCTTCCCTTGTCTCAAGGACAAGGAGGATCTTTGCGCCAGCCTAAGATTGGCAAACCTCCGGAATTCAACGGCACCGATGGCAAGGTCAAGTTCAACAAGTGGTTGAACAAGATCTCTCTGTGGCTTGTCCACGAGAACGTTGCTACAGATAGGCAACATATTGCCGTTGCGATGAACTGGCTCTCAGGCGCAGCGGCTCAATACATGGAGCCGTGGATCAAGAAGCTGACAAAGGGTCAGACAATTGGAACGTGGGAAGAGTTTGAGAATGAGCTCAAAGTACAATATGGACAATGAGATGACAAGGAAGGTGCTTGAAAGGAGCTCAATGCCTTGTTCAACAACACGGATCTGGCACACAAGAACTTCGTCAAGTACGCAAGACACTTCCGTACGCTTGGCAGGCTTCCTGGATACGAGGACAACTTGCTAATTCACAAACTCAAGCACATCATCGAGAAGGATATAAGGCTCGTCATGATTGGGAAAGATGAAAATCAAATCCCTAACACATGGCCTCAATTCCTCGACCTCTTGCTTGTCATTCACAAGAAGGTCTATCCGGAGAAAGCGCAAGGCCAGATCTTTGCAAAGGAGAAGGACACGTCCACGCCTATGGAGGTGGATGCAGCAGACAAGAAAAAGAAGAAGAACGACAAGTGGAACAAGGGCAAGGGCAAAGAGGTGAACTCGACTGAAAAGTCGGAGAAGTTCTGTCACATTCACAAGTCCAAAGGACATAACACGGACAAATGTAACCTCAACGGCCTGAAAAAGAAGCCCGATGAGAAGAAGAAGGATGTGAAGAAGGATGGAAAGTCTTTGGCGCCGAAGAAGATTTGGGCAGCAGATGCCGAGGACTCAGGGACAGACAGCGAGGCAGATACCCCTAAAGCCTCGTCGTCTAAGACAAAAAACGTTAATACCGCGCGCCTAGAGTTGGCGGCTCATATTGAGGAGGTTCCAACCGAAGATGATGAACCTTCAACTCCTCACCCATCCCCTGACAAGGTCAAAGGAAAAAAGCCGACCAAGGGCAAGGATTTTTCCGAAGCATCATGTGACTTCCTGCGAACATGATTGCTTAGGCCCAGATACCCTCAATCTTTGTAACGTAGATACTGTCAAAAATGTAGCGCGTTCTAAGAATTCATTTTTTCTACCGGTTACAATTTGGGTATACGGAAAAAAAGTGCAGGTCGAAGCTCTGGTAGATTCAGGAGCCACAACCACGTTCATCAGTAAGTCAGTGGTTGAAAGTAACAATCTGGTCACAAATCAACTGGCATCACCGTTCAACGTCATCAACGTTGATGGTACTCCCAACAAAGATGGTCAAATCACTCACTCAGTATGTGCATACCTAGAAATAGGTTTGCACAGAGCAAGACAACACATGCTCTGTCATGGATGGCCTGACTAGCCCTTAATTTTCGCAATTTACCTCTTGTTTTTATCTGTAAAACTCTGGGCTGCAGCTCAGTTGCAACCTTCTCTGCATAAACTCCCTTTTCACGTCTATTAAGCGCCCGTATCACGTGGCTTAGATGCTCCACACGGTCACATTACTTGCTACTACGTCACACTGGCATGTGACTTAGCTTAAGTAAGACCACATGGCTACAAGCACATGGCTCAGCCCATAGCTAGGGTTTGACGTCATAGATACTGTCCACATGGACTCCTTTTGTTCTTTCCCTATTGTTCTCTTTATGGAAGGATGTTCTCACAGGTGTGGGAATGGAATACAATAGTTGGTCTCCTTTTAGATAGATTCTCTCACGAGTAGAGTTCTTGGCAAGGTCTAGACAATAGCTATTGTTCTCCTTTAGGTAGTTCTTTTGTTCTTCGTTCACATGGCTTCTTGCAAAGCCTGCCCTTAACATGGTCTGTGCACAGGTCCCTGAAGTCTATATAAGCAGCTGCATGTACACTCATAGCCCCCATCTCGACCTCTTGGTCTTTACTGGGCTAGGTAAGCAAACCCCCTCTTGTACTACATAGCGGGTAGTATCAATCTAACTTGGTCTTTACTGGGCTAGCTTTCTGAATAAGTTTGATAGCTGGTGAACACATTGTGCTTCACGCCTGCCACCACCTCCTCGTCGTCATCCACATCGTGTCCCTGTTTGTCACGTCGAGCCCTGTCTCCGTGTCATGCTCGTTACTGATCTCGGTAGTAAACAAATGATTATTGGGATGACCTTCTTACGCCGCTACAATCCGGAGATAGATTTGGCAAATGGCAAGTGGAGATTTACCAGATGTCCTGAACTCTGTGCCCCAAGAGCTCGTAAAAACATCACTGTAACTCAAGAAGAGATCGATGAGCTTGAGTTACCTAAGGGACGTTCGGTGTCAGACAACCTGGAGGGAATAGGAAGTGTCGACCCGGACAACCCTCACATCCACTGGATCGACTTAGACGATCCAGAAGACCCAGAAATAGCAGAAATAATCGCTGAACTTTCTGGAAAGGAAGATGAGGGATTTGAAGACGGCTTTGATGAACAGGAATCCGTCAATTGGAAGCCATTAGTACCGAAATATCTATAGGAATTTGGTGACGTCTTCTCAAAGAAAGAATCAGAGCGCATGCCGTTACGCAAACCGTACAATCACGCGATCAAATTTGAGGAAGGTGCCTCTCTTCCCAAAGTGGCTAAACTATACCTGCTGTCTCCAATGGAAAAAAATTCTCTAGATCAATGGATCGAAGAGGAACTCCAAAAAGGTTATATCCGCAAATCAAAAAGTCCGATTGCAGCACCTGTGTTCTTCGTCAAGAAGAAAGATGGCTCGTTGCGACTTGTGCAAGACTACCAAAAACTGAACGACATCACGGTGAAAAACCGGTACCCCATACCTCGCATAAACAATTTAATCAATTCGTTAAGCAAGGCTAAGGTCTTCTCAAAGATTGATTTTTTTTTTTGACTTCTTCATTTATTGTCCTTGAGGCCGAAGGCCTATGGTAGACACTACCCTAATCGCGTACATATACTCTATGGTCTGTCTCGTGCTGTCTATTACAAATGTACTGGGATGAACCTAAGTTTGCCATGCGTGCTGGGGAGGAGAGGTTGACTGGTATTTAATTAGTAGAATATAATGGGTGATAGAGCGAAGAAAAAGCGGCAACGTGAGCGCCGTGTTTTGACCCGCACATGCACCGGAATAGCGCCACCCAGCGCTGACCTTTCCCGACTGCTCTCACAATTTGCTCTGTCCAGCGTAGTTGGTGGTCAATCTGGAGCCCGAGGAAAAGGTGTCATTTGGAGGCGTGTATGACATGTTGGCCTAGGTCTAGCGCGGGCCCCAGGTGTTTGAGGGTGCGTTTGCAGTTAAGGAGTCCGAATTTCTCAAGCGAGAAGTGTGTGTGATGTGTCTCTGCCCACTTGAAGGCCCCCCTTTGCTTACCATGTATTCCCGCAGCTTGGCGTGTGTCTCCGTGAAGTCCGCGCCCACCACAATCACTGCCACGTCGTCTATGTTACCTGTGGCGTATACTCCCTTTCTCGGATCTGCATTGTTCAGGGCTCCGGTAGTGTAGCTCTGGTACGATATGACCAACGTCAGACAGCCCTGGTCTAGTCCTCCTCAAATGTCAAAAGGGTCAGATTGGTAGTCGTCAAAACAGAGTATCACCTTCTGTCCCGTCATTTTCCTACCTATCCAGTCCGTGGCCTCCCTGGGGAATCTGAGATTGCGCATGTTGTGGAATAGCTGTTCGGGGGTGACACTGGGGAACACCACTTTGTTATCCAGGAACAGGATTGAGGCTACCTCACCTTTTCTCCAAGCGGCTTTGATGGTGGAAGTGACGTAGTGAAGCGAGTCGGTGGTGGTGCGTCCAGGTCTCCCCAGGAAGTGGTTGTCAGAGATGAGACGGAGTTCTTCTGCTTAGATGGTGAGGATCCGCGTGACGCACGCTGCTAGGATCTTGGCAATGCACGGGAGTAGGGCAATTGGTCGGTACGCGTTCGCAAGTGTGTAGTCTTTCTTGTCCGGCTTCCTCAGCACCACTGTTTTGGACGTCTTCCAGGCCTTGGGGTAGATTTTGAGTAGGAACGTGGCCTCGAAGAGCCTGTGGAGGTAGGGGACAAGTAGTTTGCTGCAGTTCACGTATACTTTGTTCGGGAAGTTGTCAATACTGGCTGCCTTGTACCGTTTCAGCGTTTTTATCACCTCACTTACCATGTCCCTTGTGATTGCCCCCAGTTTGAAAGCCTGCGGAGGGTACTTGTGTCGGTTGTCCAAAAGATTGATCTTAGATGGGGATACAATAACGTTTGCATCCAAAAGGGTGACAAATGGAAGACGGCGTTCATCACACATTGTGGCCTTGCCTTTACAAAGCCAAGGTGATGTATTTCGGTTTCAGCAACGCACCTGCGACGTTCCAAGCCATGATGAATGAAATTCTGAGTGATTTGATCTTGGAAGGACATGTCATGGTGTATCTCGACAACATCCTCATCTTCACTGAAGACAAGAAGGAAAACCGCCGCATCACACAGGAAGTGCTCAAGCATTTACGCAAGAACGATCTATTTGCCAAAATGGAAAAATGCTTTTTTGAAAAAGATCGCATTGAGTACCTAGGCATGATCATTTCTCACGGACATATTGAGATGGATCCAGCCAAACTCACCGGAGTTACTGAGTGGCCGCGACCTGAAAAGGTTAAGCAAGTCCAAGCCTTCTTAGGCTTTGCCAACTTCTATTGGCATTTCGTTAAGGACTTTGCTAAACATGCAAAAGCACTCACTATTCTTACAAAGAAGGACCAATCCTGGATCTGGATAGATGCTCAGGAACAGGCCTTCCAAAGTCTGAAACAGGCTTTTACGTCAGCACCCATTCGGAGGATACCAGATGACGAAAACCCTTTCTGTCTGAAAACAGACACTAGCAACTTTGCTACAGGAGCGGTACTATCACAACTGGATCCAGCTGACAAGCTGTGGCATCCAGTAGCCTTCTACTCTAAATCACTCAACGTCCATGAACATAACTATGAGATATACAATAAAGAGTTGTTGGCTATTATCCGCACCCTGGAAGAGTATTGTCAACATCTGGAGGGACATCTGATTACCGTAGAAATATGGTCGGATCACCAAAACCTGACATATTTCAGGAATGCCCAGAAGCTGACTTGGAGACAAGCGCGATGGGCGTTATACCTCATGCGATTCAATTTTGTGCTCCGGCACAAACCCAGAAAGACCATGCTTACCGCAGATCCTCTGTCCAGTAGGCCAGATCATGAAGAGGGGGTAAATTCCAATAACAAGGACAAAATTCTCCTTGAACCCAAGTTTTTTGCCATCTCTGCTATCAAAAACTCTCATGACTTGCCTATCAACGGCGATGAAATCCTAAGACGGGTCAAGGAAGCACTCATGAACGACGAAGTTACCAAGGACTATCAGCAGTTACTTAACTCTGGTCCTAGGGAGTTCAAGAAATCACTAGAGGAATAGAATTTTGAAAACGGATTACTCCTATATCGTGGAAAAGTCTACATCTCCAAAGATCAGAAATTAGATCTAAGACGCCAAATTATCCAGATGCATCACAATCTACCTTCTGCCGGACATCCTGGTAGATGGAAAACGTACGAACTGATCTCGGGAAACTACTGGTGGCCAGGTTTAACCACTGATGTCAAGAAATATGTGACAGGCTGTGACACATGTCAGCGAATGAAGACTCGTCCGCAACAGCCTTACGGACCACTTATCCCTAATCCAGTTCCGGCCAAACCATGGGATATCATGAATGTCGACTTAATTACTCAGTTACCGGAGTCTGATGGCTTCAATGCTATCTGCGTAGTTGTAGACCGCCTTACTAAAAGGGCGCACTTCTTCCCTATTGTAAACGAGTTCTCAGCAAAAGATCTTGCAGCTCTACTCTATGAGAGAGTCTGGACCCTTCACAGGTTACCTTTGCAAATCATTTCTGACCGAGGCCCACAATTTGCAGCAGATTTATTCCAGGAATGGTGTAAAATGCTAGGGATAGAATTTACGATGACTACCGCATATCATCCGCAAACTGATGGTCAAACTGAACGGGTTAATCAAACACTCAAACGGTACCTGTGTTGTTACATCGATCAACTACATGACAACTGGGCTAGATTGCTCAGCTCAGCTGAGTTCGCATACAACAATGCAGCGCATGAGGGAACTAAGCACTCGCCTTTCTACCTCAAATATGGCAGACACCCTAGAGCTGGTCCAACGCTCACTAAGGACCTGAAAAGGTCTGACATGAATGACATCATGTGGAACCGCTTGCAAGCTCAAGAGCATGCTAAAGCGGTGTTACAACTTGCAGCTGAACGCATGAAATGGTACTATGACAAGCACGTCCAGAAGGTCCCCTTCAACGAAGGCGATCATGTCATGCTAGATCTGAGAGACTACCAAAAATCTGGACATAAGCTGTCAGCCAAGTACTATGGTCCATTCAAGATTGCTGAAAAGCTCTCGCCGGTCACATTTAGACTGGAATGGCCCAAACGTTCACCAAGGATACATCCTGTATTTCATGCAAGCAAGTTGGTACCGTACAACAAACCTGAATTCAAAGGCCAAAAGCTGGAGATGCCTCTGCCAGATATCATCGACGGAGAAGAAGAATACAAAGTCGAGAAGATTCTCAAGTCAAGACGTACAGGTTGTGCCAAAAAGCTTCAGTATTACATACGCTGGAAAGGCTACAGACCGAACGACAACACGTGGGAACCTGTAGAAAACATCACACACGCTCAAGAAGCAATCAAGAAATTCTACGAGGATCATCCCTGAGCTATCTGCTCAGCTACAATCTACTGTGTATGAGTTACAAACAACACACCAAGGATCATCCATGATCCAATGATGCAACCGAGGAGGGTACGGACTAGACTACCATCAGCCAATGAGGTGTGAATCCCGTCAGGGGCGTCGGTAGAACCCGCTAGAGTCACTCGGAACTGCTTAGGCACCCTCTTGACAATGGTGAAAGAGTGGACTCAATGACCAAGGTGTTTGTTCAAAACTCTTTGCACAGACCTCAAAGCAAGAAGGGGAGGTAATGTCACAGATTTTCAATGTTTCTACAAGACTTGCCTTACCAGGCAACAGTATTATTGGGAATATTTAGGCGCTTATCCAGCACTTATCCGGCGTCTATTTAGGCGCTTAACCGGCACTTATCTGGCGCTTATGCAGGCGCTTATTTCAGCGCTTATCAATTGATGCGCTGATGCGCCATCTGTCTCTGATGCGCTGATGCACTCCTTTCCTTATCTGTGTATCACATGATAGAACTCTCTGAAACCTTGTGGAACATGCTGGAACTATGATGTCATAGTATAGAACATTCCATTAGATGATGTCATAGTTCTTAGAACTTTCTGGAAAAGTCTAGCCTTGGGACTGGGTCATGGGGTCAGGTCATGTGGACAATTGCTATTGGTTAATTATTGAAGTGGCACCACTAGAGGATAGGGCATGCTTAGTAAGGTAGATTACTTTGCTTACTCATGTGGGTATTAGGGGTCTTAGGGTAGTACCTGGGGTCCTCCCCTTCATGTATATATAGAGGCACTCCTGAGGGCATATCCCCTCAGTCTGATCTACTCTGTTGATAAAGTACTACTCAGTACTCTCTTTGTACTTTGCTCACCACACCTCTCACACTCTATCTCACTCTATCCCCTCAAGTCTAACAACTTATCTGGTGAGTAGTAACCTTACTGTTACAATCCCCAGACAGATGGTAAAACCAAACGTATGAACCAAGAGATAGAACAGTATCTTCGAGTGTTGTGCTCCTTCAGACAGGATGACTGGGTAGATTGGTTACCAATTGCAGAGTTTGCACTTAATAGCCGAGTACACTCGTCCACCGGGAAGGCCCCCTTCGAACTGATCTATGGGTATCTACCAGAATTCCAGGTGCCTTTGAACCCAGTGTCCAATGTTCCCGCAGCAGACAAACGTCTTTGAGCATTACAAGAAGCCCAAGAAGATGCTAAAGCTGTGTTACAACTTACAGCAGAATGCATGAAACGGTTCTATGATCACAGAGTTGCAAAAGCTTCACAGTTTAAAGTTGGTGACAAAGTCTACGTGGAACGCAAAAAAATCCAAAGGAACAGCCAGTGGCAAAGCTAGCACCAAAATGAGACAGACCCTATGAGATCTTAGAAAAGATTGGGGATTTGAATTACCGGGTTAAACTCACCATTCGAGACAAGCATCACCCGGTGTTCCATGTGGATAGGTTGCAACCAGCCAAGACGGCAGGTTTGGTTCCTAGCCAGGAATTTCCTGAACCTGAGCCCATTTTGGTAGACAAAGAAGAGGAGTACGAGGTAGAACAGATTCTTGATTCAAGAATCTTCGGGCGAAAGAAGGAATTTCAGTACTATGTCAAGTGGAAAGGATACCCAGAATCAGAAAATTCCTGGAAGCCAGCAACCACTGTCACTCATGCCAACGAAGCGGTTAAGGATTTCCACAGACAACACCCAGGAGCTCCACAACCACTCGCTGCATCTCTATTCTTGGCAATGAATTTTCGACCAATCAACGAGAATTTTGAGAAACTACCTTCAGAGACTCTACAACGTGTATCCTTGTGGGAAGACAGAAAAGACTCAACTCCTGCCTTCCAGAGAAAAGGCCTTTAGGAAGGGGATAATGTCACGAACATGTGCACTTTTTTTCTTTTCTTTTCCTTTTACATTCCTTATCTTATCTTATCAATGGCACATGGCTCCTGCATGTGATCAAGTACATGTGACAGACTGGTCACATGATCATAGAAGGTGCTGGAACATTGTGGAATATGGTGGAACATTGCACCATAGCACACCATATGTTCCCATGGCAGTGTTAGGAGTACAGACCTGGTACCAGGGGTCCTTGTCTGAGATGTATATAAACCTACCCTGTAGCTCCCTAAAGACCTCAGATTCTACCTCCTGGTCTTGAGGTGACATCCACCTTGTACTAGGTCCATCCTTGTACTAATATAATCCTGGTTCTTAGCTCATTGCTGGCTGATCCCTCGCCGTTGTGTCTTCACTCCTCCTCATCATCCTTTCTTTTGTTGTCATCGTCCACGCAAGTTTGCTTGTCGTTCCTCCACCCCCGTTGTCACTTCCTCACTCTTCATAGAGTTTGGTTGTGCTCTTGACAATTTGCTATTGGTGACACCTTCAATAGGCAACTTGATTTGGGATAAAGTGATTGTACTACAATTGATGAAGGTAGTTACCAATGATAGCAAGGGGCTTTATCTATCTTGTCATCAATTTTGTGCAGTGTTCACTGCTGATTCTGGAAAATTACTTGCTTCAAGAATGAAGGGCTTGAGGGTGTCTCATTAGATCAATTGCTAGAACATGTTACATGTTTCCTGTTGATGTCTGCTCTGCCTCACCCCCATTGGAGCTGCCACAGGCTGGGTGCTGATTTTAATTCCTGCTTATAGAGCAACCAGTAGCTGTGTAACTGCGTGGAACAATCAAAGGCAGTGCTCTATGGTGATGCAACTACATCCTGTTGATGTCTGAACTGCATCAGCCCCACTAGAACTGCCACAGGCTATGTTCTGATTGTAACTCCTCCTTAGAGAGCAACTAATGGTTGTGAAACTTTGTGGAACAATCTGATGCAGTGCTTGCTGCCAATGCAGCCATGTCCTGTTGATGTCTGAGCTGCATCACCCCTATTGCCACAGACTGTGTTTTGATTTGACTCCTGCTTAGAGAGTAGTGGTTGTGAAACCTTGTGAGCCATTCATATGCCGTGCTTGCTGCCAATGCAACCATGTAATGTTGATGTCTGAACTGCCTCACCCCCATTGGAACTGTCACAGTTGTAACTCCTGGCACTGCAGGCAAAGGCCAATTTCACATGGTGTGAAATTATTGTAAGAGTTATTTGATATGTTAAAAATCCCATGAATATCTGGTTATGTTTGGGGGGTTAGATTAATATACAAATCAAAGACATTTTTGTGATTTTTCTACAAATTTTCAAGCCTATCTACTGGCAGCCTTTCTGCGCTCCAAGAATCTGTGCAAATATTGATTTTTTGGGCAGGTTTCCAACCGACCTAAAATTGTAAAAACAAAAAGATTTCCCACATGTGTCGGGTGATGGCAAACATAACATGGCAAACAACTTTCAAGAACTTTTCGGTAGCACGTGCATGCAACAAGGTAGGCCGCCAGAAGTTGTACCTGCCCTTTCCTTTTCTGGATTTTTTCATGCCCTTTTCCCATGCCCCGCCAAATCTGTGGAAGGCATCTTTTCCACTTGGTTTTCTGAGCCTTGAAAGGTCAACTTCCTTTCATTTTCCTTTTTGATTTAACTACCACTTAAAAAACAGAAATTCCTGCCCCTGAAAAGGCACAGAATTTGTATAGCATTATTTTGTATCCTCAAACATTAAGAAACAATTCCGAGCCCAAAATTGCCTATGGATTATCTGCTGATATTTAACATTTAAGGAGGTAATCATGCAAAGTTCAAGGTGTGTGAAATCGGTGTTTGCCCCTAGTGTGGTTAACAAGTAGTGGTTGTGAAACTTTGTGGACCAATTGAACACAGTGCTGGCTGCTGATGAAACCACTTCCAGCTGATGTCTGCACTGCCTCACCCCCATCAGAGCTGCCACAGGCTGTGTTCTGATTGTGACTCCTGCTTATAGAGCAACTGGTGGCTCTGGAACTGTGTGGAAGAATCAAAGGCAGTGCTCTATGGTGATGCATTCATGTCCAGTTGATGTCTGAGCTGCATCACCCCCATTGGAACTGCCACAGACTGTGTTCTGATTGTAATTCCTGCTTAGAGATCTAATGACGAGTTGTGAGGACGTAGTCACTTAGGCAGAGGTGGATGCGCTGTTGTAAACCCACTGCAGACTGTAGGGACCTAGTTCACACAGAGACAAGTTAATCCAGGTGCAAAGATGAGAGCACAATGAGAATATAGAATGTACCTAGTACACACAGAGACAAGTTAACTAGGTAACAGGGCATATGAGCATACAACATAATGCAAGAGCAATGGGGGAAATACTCACTCCAGGTGCAAAGATGAGAGCACAATGGAGGAGTAGAGAACCAGGGTGAAAGGGTTATACTGTACTGGCACAACCTAAGGTTTGGGTCACGGTCACAAGGCCTCCAAACATTGTCATTTTGAACATTGGTCACAGGTCACAGACCCTTGCGAACTTTTGGTTGGGTGTGTGACCTCAGGCGCTAATAATATTATCCCATATTTTTTGAGGGGAGCACTCTGCGCACACACAGGCGCCTATTGATACTTTCAGATGTTCGTTGGTCACAGGTCACTGCGTGTCCTGAACTTCCAAATCTTTGAATATCTGAGGGTCACAGTCACAAGCTGCAAACCTTAGGTCGTGCCAGTACAGTATACTACAATGAAGATGGCAACGAGGCAGTGTCCGCGTGATGAAACAAAAGATGCGATCATACTACAAAGGAGTCATGAGACAGGAGACCAAAGAATGTCCAATAGGGGTGAAGTCCATGAGCAGCGCCGCAAAGTCCATCAAGAAAAACTAATGGTTGTAAAACTTTGGAAAACAATCAGATGCAGTACTCACTGCTGATGCAGCCACAAAATTTACATTGTCCAAGAATGTAGGGGTTGAGAATTTTTTGTTAGCTTCCAAGGTGCCGGTAATCCTTGCTCCGAGCCAATACTATGTGTGGCATGTCTTCTAGTTGTATTCCTTGTTAAGAGAGCAAGCAATGTCTGTAAATTGCTGCACATGTACCTGACCAGAATTTGACATCATTTGCCAGCAGGGGTGGAGTTTGAATCTGAGTCTGGATGACTTTTTTCAGTAGACTGGCGATAACTTGCTCAATTCCACTTCAATTGACAGGATGTTTGTACCAGAATGTTGCCACATAATAGGGCTATCAAATGGTGTATAATATGTACGGATCTGTACCCATATTCAGTCTGTATAAATTGAAAACTGCATTTTGATTGCAAAAGTGATCTGATGCAAAGTTATAATGGGCTGATAACAAGTACAGTGTCATGCTATCAGCTGGTTTCATTGTTTTGTTATTGACTCTGTTACTGTCTGTATTCTGCCATCCAATTCCCACACTTTGGGGAACAAAAAAGTTACATCTGAAAAGGCATCATTGTGCTGGAGCACACTGGAACAATTCTTCTTCATTCTTCAGGAATAGTAATGTCTATGACCGGGATTACTTCATGTAAGAGAGGTGTATTTGTTTGTGCTATGTGGTTTGTCACGTCAAGAAAATCCTGCAGGTAACAGACTTAGTACATAGCACACATCCTGTCATAGCAATCTGATTGGTACTTACACCCAGCAGCACGCTAAGCTCACTCAATAGGGCCCACTTTTTTGCAGACAGTTGATGATGGCATAGTCGCTGCTTCCCGTCCTTGTCCCATTTAGCCATCCCAAATAACTTCTCCAACGCAGGCCGCAGCTCAAGAGCTCTGTCAATAGCACTAGCAAGAGAATTTCATTGTGTGTCAATAGCGCAAATCAGAAGCTTGAATGGTATCTCTACATGTTTGCAGTTCATCTTGAGGTCTTCTCGCAAAGCCAGTGAATGGAATATATGCTTGGAAAGTTCCTTGAGCTGTATGAGCACCTTGTTAGTTTCTTGTGCCACAATGAGACTTGAGACAGGGTAGCTCCATACCTTTGTTACCGCAAATTGTCCCATTTCTTCTTCGTCATCATTAAGAGCGAATCAACTCTCCACCGTGTGGTTGATATCTTCAATCTCATCCTGGTTGGCAGTTTCACACACTGGGTCAAGCTCACACTCTTCAGCGTCACTGTTGTCATTGTTGTGGTCAGTGTCGTGGTTGTCCTCATTTGTTTTGTCTAGATTGTCTTCTTCAATGTTTGTTGTGTTGTCATCCTCCTCACTGGTAGGATCTTCATAATGACTGCTTTTAGTCTGTTTTCGTGCAAAATCTGAAGTGATGGCCTATGACATGTATGTGGCTGTCATTGGTACATAGATATATGCTTACCTTGACTACAAGGCGGAGGATATGCACAAAGCACCTTACTCGAGTCTGCGCTGAGTTTAGCCCACTGAGGGACTCAAGCTCTGACACCATGGTGTCATTGTTTGATGTGTTGTCACACGTAATTCCCGACAGCTTTTTATATTTGTTAACTCTCGAAGCAATGTTGCAGATTATCAATACAATGCTTACGTTCTTCATACCAAGAGACTTCAGGCAGCTTGTGAGCTCCTCTGCAAGATACACACCAGTGTGGCCTTTTGTCAACCTGATGTCCACATATGAGTCCTCTTTTGTGCGCAATATAAGCAGAAACGTACCAAATGAAATCAAGTACAAATGTCACAACATTGCCTTCAATGACATGATGGATGGTAATGCCAAGGAAAGAGTAGACGTTTGGTGATGTCCATCCATCTTGGCAAAGGTGAAGGCGGCCGGGATAGTCTTGCAGCATTTTGCCAATATGCACGCGTGTGAGAGTGAAATTCTCACACACATCTCTCAACACAGTACTAGGGCCTGGAACTTGAGCTTTGGTATGTAACATTTGAATGATGGTGAGGAATTTGGGGTTGTTGACAATGTTGAAGGGGCGGTAGCAATGAGCAACCCATAAAGCCAAAAGAAAGCGCAGTTGGGGCTTGCTATATGTTGATCCATGAGCAAACACTGCAATAATTTGATCCACAGGAGCAACAGCTGGTGAGCATGACTGTATGTGATGGCTCAGGTTCATAGTTGATGCGTTGGTACGGCATTCCACAACTGAGATCGACAGACTGTGTTTTGGTCAATTGTAGCCGGTTTGTGTAGAGAATAGAACAAGAGTGCATACCTTTGCTTGCAGACAAACTTGTACTTGACCTCGCCTTTCTCGACAACAATCTTGGGATGCCAGAAATGTGTGTACAAATTGGACTCCCAAGTTTGACTTTGCATGGCTACATTTCTTGTTCTTGAATGCTATGTGCGCGTTTGATTTTGATGAATAAGCTCACCAAGAACCTCTTTGTTAGTACGCTCAGCCACCTTCCATTTAAAGGTCAAAAGCAGACTGCTTCTCAACCACCAGAGACTCAGGGCTCAAAGTCCTGCCTATAGTGTTGGTTTCTGCTGCATTCTCATCATTGTTTTTGCTGTCCGTTGATACGCCCGGAAATCAGCTAGGTGCAGAGACCCAGCAGCAGCCCGCCGTTTGCGCAGCCCGCGTCATTCTGAGCAGCAAATCCCTTCACTTTCCCAGTGTTGCGGGCACAAGGAGTTCACCGAGGTCACGAGGAGTTTGCCAAGGATCCGAGGACTTGGCAAGGAGCAGCAACGCGCCGGAAACATCCGAGGCCGAGAAGTCGCACCAAACTCTGACTCGCAGACACACCCCTTTTGCATCGGAGCATGGGCCGGCCAGCCACCAAGTGTTTTGGACGCGGGTCGGACCAACAATAGAAGAAACTTGATTCGCAAACCCCATTTCAGGAAGACTCCTATCACGCCACGCTGTGCAACTCTTGGACGGCACCTCATTACCTGCTTGCGACGGTTGGTGTCCCTTCAGCGCAAGGGCGCGCGTTGCTTCTCCGCGTCGACCAACACTGTGTCCTGCCCGGCGTCAACTTGCTGGACATTTTGCCTCCGTGAACGGAAGTATTCTGCCACCATGTTTCCCCGCTCTTGTGTTTGGGTTTAGGACAAAGAAGGAAAGGTTTAGGAGAGGGTCTTTAGAGTATATAAAAGGTGTTGCCTGTACTGCGTAGAAAATCAATCAATCCTTACCCCAGTTCTCAGAGTTCATTATACGCTTTGTGCTTGCGTCGAGGAAGTCTCTTTGCACCAATAGCTGTAGCCTTTCCTGCGTTGTCTCATTGCATATTTCTCCACATTTATGTCCGCTGCGCCTACCATCAACAACCCACCTCGTGCTTGCCGTTATTGTCCCACAGTTCCCCACTTACCAGACGGTTGCTGCCCTTACCGCCCGCGCCCGCGCGAGGTTATTTGCCGCTACCCCATCATCCCCGCGCCCACGCCGCCGCCAGAACCCTCAGTAGCGCCTATGGTCTCCCCTGAGAGATCTACCCCTAAATCACCCTCGCCAGCACTGTCCGTTGCCTCCGTCGCAGACTCGCTTGATAACTGCTCCTATTGCGACACTCAGAGCGACCACCCAATTTCCTTGCGCTCGAGACCTTTCGTCCCGCTCAACTGCGATTGCCCGCGCGCGCTGCATCCAGATTGTTGGCTGTCATCAGACTTTGAAGGCGAGGACCACAAGTGCGAACTAGTACAGTTCAACCTTACAAGCGCTACCAACGTTGTCATTGGCCACGCATTTGCTTGCAATACGCATCGCCGCTCAGGAGGTGTTGTTCTACACTACCGTCCCCGCGCGCAGTCTATCAAGTCAAATTGACTGTGGCCTCATATAGCCTTACGCTGCGACTCACGCTCCATTGTTTTGTCTTTCCCTTACGGTTCCTTTCGGTTTTGTTATACTGTGTTTGCTTCTTAACTGTGTTTTTTACTGCGTTATTGCGTCTGCGTTTCACCTTCACTGCGTCGAGTTTACTGCATTCACTTTCACTGCACCCGCGTTTCGTGTTTGAGATTCATACTGCGCCTGCTTTTACCATCTGCGTCTCTCCGCGCGCCATTTTACAACAAGTTGTGACGTCTCCCACGCGTTTTCTCTTTGCGCCGCGCTAGAACTCTTTCGCTTTCACCACGCCAACTAGCCCTTTTGCCCGCAATACGCGTGGTAGTTTGCCCGTCTAGCTCCATACACATAAAACATATATCACAAACCTTGTCGCTCTTTGCAGCACAGGTAAATTAGGACTTTAAGACCACCTCGCACACTTTCACACTTCCGCGCTCCCACACCTTTACACTTCTATTGCCACTTTGTGGTTGGTTGTGTTGTCTTTAAGGTTGTACTTAGTTTTGGAGCGTGACTCAGTGTCTCACCGTTGTTGGAGCTTGTTTGCAGGGCCCAGTCTGCTTGTTTGTGCGTGGCATGGCAGGCTATCCAGTCAAGCAGCAGAGTTTGAAGTGAGGGGGGAAAGTCAAAGTGCAAAGCTGGCGGTGCCTGAAGCTAGCTGTGTGTGTAGGTGGTCTTGATGCCACTTTGATGAGAGAACAAGCTGCCCTGTCAAGCAACAAATAGCAAGAGGGCGGTGGTAAAATTGAAGGAAGTGGAGGCCATGGCATGCAGTATCAGGTGCTGGTCATCAGGAGGCAACACCATGGCTAAGTTGTGCCTCCTCTCTGCGTTCAATACCCATACTGCACTGTACCGTCCTACTTCACGCCACTTGCAAGATCATGGCACAAACAATGTCATTCTACACTACATGCTGTTTTGAGTGATGGATTTGCTGTAAACATCAGATTGTGAGTGTCTCATATCTTACGATTTCAGATATGCTGCGTACTAATTCCATGAGCAACACTGTGCCAAGCTGCTGGAACTTGAAGAGCATGAATATAGTGACAAGACGAGCTGCGTGAAGGGGAAACAGGTAAGCAGGATCAGATATTGCACAATACATAAACACCCACTTATATTTGCTAACACGACTGCCTGCCATAGCATTGAAATCTCCTGAGGCCAAGCTCACACAGCAGACCACAAGTGCGTGCACCAGAGGCGTCAAAGCACACCGCAACATGGTCTACTGGACAAGCATACCACTGATGGAGAGTGTCCAAGAAAGATGGCGTGGCAGAGCCCTGCTCAGGACAGTGTGACAACGGTCTCTCTGGCGCAGCGTATAAAGCGACGCAAGAGCTTTGTTAACATACCGCTGTGTCAGATTGAGGGGCTGCGCCCTGCTCAGTAGCTCTAACAGCAGCCTCCACAGACTTCCTCATGGGCGTGAAGTGAAGACATGGTGTTGGCGCTATGCCATCAACGCTTGATATCAGGAGTGTCACGGTGAGTGCTCACCATTCTTACCTTCATACCGCGTCCACACCCTCCTCCTCCACCCTGCAACAACAGAGCCACAAGCATCCAGTAGGGGCCTCACGAGCATCAGCAAAGAACAATTGCAAAGGAACAATTGCAATGGAAGCTGCGCTGAGAAGCAACCACCTCCAAATCAAGCCAACCACACGGTTGCTTCCCCTGACTATGGATCAGGTGCGTTCGGGCTCACTGACACAACATCTGTCTGTCTTACCAGACTCCTCCAGGGTATAATGACCCCTTGCCTCCCTCAGTCACCTGCATACGCTACAGTTGCAGGCTATGGGTATCAATTGTACCTCTCCCCTCACCCCACCAACTCGACGCTTGGCAATGCATGAAGGCCAGGACCTGCTGACATTGCTCAAAGTGCAAAGGAGAAGTCGCATTGTGCTTGCTGTTGTCCAGGAAGCAGCCGCAAGGTGAGACCTGAGTGCGTGCGTCGTGCTAATTCACCTGCTACAGTATGTGTGTCCCGATAGGACGACATCTGTGAAAACCCGCCCTCCGACACCCAATGACAAAGAGCCTGACGGCAACAAACTTCAGAGGCAACTGTTGTCAACACCGTCAGCTACAACAACTGCAGCAGCTGCAACAATCACCCCCACCGCCGTTTCCTGACCTCTCGCAAGTGGATTATCCATTGCACTGAGTCTGCTGTCTTCTCTGCTGCTGATGTTCCCCACATTGGCTGTCAGCACTACCAATGGCAGTGCGGCAGTTGCTTCTATGGTGCAGCATTCTTCAATCACACAGTGCAATGGTAAGTATCTTATTATATTCCCTGTAGCTAGTACATGGTGTATAGTATGTCAGGTGTCACAATGTGCTCAGCTTCTGCAAGTGCTTGTTATAGCTCTGAGTAGCTCGGATGTGTGCTTTTGTGATCCAGAACTTAGCAGGGGGTGTTTGGAATACTCAAGTTCACTTCATCTCGTCACTGTAAATCATGATGAGTAAGCACAAAATCAACCTGTGGGTGACCCTGTTCAACTATATTAATTAGACGCTTAACGTACTAGCGCCGTAGTTACTGTATATAAGACTTACTCTGATCAATGCAACGGCACGCACTTTTGATCCCCAACTCCCACTGTGTGATCCCTCTCAGTCTTGCTCTCTCAATGCTTTCCTCTACTTCTATAGCCTTCTAACAGGTTATGAGCCCTAGATAAGCTTACGACCTTACTTATACTACTCTCTGCACTTACTATCCACCAGTTGATGAGCTTTGATCCCGCTGATCAGTCTCAACCTTGTTGTTCTACGCGTGAACAAAAACAAACCAACTTTCTTCGAGGTACCATCCCTTGTACCACGCGCAGGAGACGTACCCCTGTCTTCACTCCTACTCCAACTCCTGCTCCTGCTCCTACTCCTCAACAATCTACAATGTCTTCCGCTTCTCGCGCTGGTACCCCAGGTCCTGCACCTTCTGACCACGCCCCAAACGTCCCTACTACCTCAGCTGTCGTCAAACAACCAACTGCCCGCATCACAGCCTCACGTTGAGTCTCAGCACCCCCCTCAGATTGCCGGTGCACTCTATTCGACACGCTCCATGACAACTTTGCTTGTTGTCACCCCACTAAGCCATTGTCAGACAATAGCAACAATGCTATGGACAATGACGAGGCGCACAAAAGGCGACGGGGCAAACTACCCAAAGCCTATTGCGCACCATCCCCCTCACCATCTGGCCCTACTGATTCCGCGCGAGCGGTGTTGTCCCTCCTCTCCGTCCCTCCAAAACACGATGTGGAGTATACTATGTTGCTTAGCGATGTGCACAAAGACTTCGCAGACGTTGGCAAACTTTCGGGTCCTGACACCTGGCCAATGTGGAAATTCTGCGTTGATACTGCAACATCGACCATTGTTGACTTCTACAGCTACATGGGTGGTCTTACCATTCCTCAAGAGGTCCAACGGGCCGTCTTCAATGTCCTGGCCGGACACATTGCAGACTCAGTGATGGCCAACTATCTCAACAAGACCGCACCTCACAGACTGATGGAGAAACTCTCTGAACGTTTGAACCAACTTCTACTATGTTGGACGCAAACAAAATCTTCCAACTCTTTTCCCTCCGCCGTCCTGTCCACAAAATCGACAAACTACTCAACAACGCGCACAACTTGTACTCGAAAATTCTTTCCAAAGGGATTGAATTCCCTCAACACATCTTCTACTCCGCCCTCGTCGGCATCATTCCCCCCACCTATGCACATACTCACGCTAGTTACGAGGCTGGTGTACGCTCTTGTACTCCTGTTGGCGAGAAATACGACTACAACCCCATCTCTCTGAGTGTGGAGCTTTGCCGCAACTTCCATAGCTGGCAACTCGCTCACCCACTTGACCGCTCTCGGTCTAAGGGTTTGTCAACCCTTGTCCCTCGTGATAGGCCCGCTGGTGGTACTTCTGCCACGTCGCCAGCAGTCAACAAACGTGTTGAACGTCCAGCGAAAGCCACTTCCTCTGCTCATGCGGCTGCCGCTCCTTACTCTAAGGAGAAGTCCGTTTGTGACACTTCGAAGATGAAGTTTTACAACTGTAACGAGACAGGCCACACAATGCCTACTTGCCCTTTGCCCTGGACAGAGAAGTCCAAGGAGGCAATGAAGAGGAAGGGTATTACTCGGGAGTCCGTTGCTGCTGGTGCCAAGGGCAAAGCTGCCACTGCCGCCACTGTTGTGGCCACTCCTGCTGTCGCTGGTCCATCAACCACTACTTCTTGTCGCAACCAGAGCGCGTGGGTGTCGGCTCTCTCTGAGTCCGACGTCACTATGCACATAAGTACTTTGCTTACTACTACTACTTTTCCTACTCTACTTCCACTGTATGCAACCTTGTTGACCAACGAGTCAATACATATTCTTGATACTGGCGCTACTATACACTGTACGCCGTATCGAGACTTACTTTTCAATGTCCACTCCGTACCAACTATTGTACTGACTGTTGCCAACCCAGAACAACTAGTTTTGAAACTTGCTGGTGACATGGTACTCGAGGTGGAACAGGAAAATGGTAAGCGTACTGAACGCTTGCTGAAGAACGTCTACTTCAACTCAACTCTACCTTTTACTTTAATCAGCGTTGGAAAACTCGACTCTGATTATTGGTTTACTTTCTGTCATGGACTTTGTACTATATACGACTCAAACTCGACTTGTGTGGCTGTAGTTAGAAAATCAAATGATTTATACACGCTATCATCAACTCAAGTGACTTCTTTAGCAAGCGTGCATAGAACTGGCATTACTTTACTTGAACTACATAAAAAACTCGGTCATCTCAGTTACTTCATGATCAAGAAACTACTTCAAGCTTCGTCAATTATTGCCGATCATATTACTGGCCATACTGAAACTCCGTGTGAGGACTGTTTACTCAACAATATCCATTGCAATACTGTACCCAAACTTTGTTCTTCATTGTTAGCTGAAGCTTTCAGAGATCACTTCCATATCGACATCTTTGGGCCTTTACCCACAGCATCAATTACTGGTGAACACAAATACTGGTTGACTATTGTCGACGATGCTACTAGATGGTTAGTACTTGCACCACTAGTTACTAAAGATGACGCCTATACTCAATGGGTCATTTTCTCTACTGAACTTTTGACACAATATGGTATTTGTGTCAAGATACTTCAAGCCAATAACAACGGTGTCTTTACCAGTAAAGCTATGACTGCTTACTTAAATACTGAAGGAACTATACTACGTCTTACTGTACACAATACTCCCCAGCAAAACGGTGTTGCTAAACGTGTACATCAAACTATTATGAACTTGATTCGAGTAAACCTGCATACTGCATCTTTACCAAATCAACTATAGTGGTACACTGCATTATACGCGATGTGCGTGTAGAATTGTTCTCCTCGTACTATACTTAACTACAAAACTCCTTACTTGAAGCGATATGGCACAGACGCTAACCTTGATGGACTTCAAGTCTTTGTTCAGCCGTGCATCGTATACAACGAATATTGCACAAATAAACTAGCATCTGTAACAGTAAGGGTTACTACTCACCAGATAAGTTGATAAACTTGGGGAGATAGTGTGAGATAGAGAGTTAGAGTGGTGGTGAGCAAAGTACTGGTGGGTACTGAGTAGTCCTGATTCAACAGAGTGGATAACACTGAGGGGATATGCACTCAGGAGTACCTCTATATATACATGAAGGGGAGGACCCCAGGTACTACCCTAAGACCCCTAATACCTACATGAGTAAGCAAAGTAATCTAACTTACTAAGCATGCCCTATGCCCTAGTGGTGCCACTTCAATAATCAACCAATAGCAATTGTGCCCATGACCTGACCCCATGACCCAGCTCCAAGGCTAGACTTGTTCTAGCTTGTTCTAAGACAAGGCTAGACTTTTCCAGAAGGTTCTAAGAACTATGACATCATCTAATGGAATGTTCTATACTATGACATCATAGTTCCAGCATATTCCAGAAGGTTCTAAGAACTATGACATCATCTAATGGAATGTTCTATACTATGACATCATAGTTCCAGCATATTCCACAAGGTTCCAGAGAGTTCTATCATGTGATACACAGATAAGGAAAGGAGCACATTGGCGCATCAGAGACAGGAGGCGCATCAGCGCATCAATTGATAGGCACTGATAATAAGCGCCGGAATAGGCGCCTGATAAGTGCCAGATAAGCGCTGGATAAGCGCCTAAATAGACGCCGGATAAGCGCTGGATAAGCGCTTGACAAGTGCTTAAATATTCCCAATAATACTGTTGCCTGGTAAGGCAAGTCTTGTAGAAACATTGAAAATCTGTGACATTACCTCCCCTTCTTGCTTTGAGCTCTGTGCAAAGAGTTTTGAACAAACACCTTGGTCATTGAGTCCACTTTTTCACCATTGTCAAGAGGGTGCCTAAGCAGTTCCGAGTGACTCTAGCGGGTTCTACCAATGCCCCTGACGGGATTCACACCTCATTTGGCTGATGGTATCCTTGGTGTGTTGTTTGTAACTCATACACAGTAGATTGTAGCTGAGCAGATAGCTCGGGGATGATCCTCGTAGAATTGCTTGATTGCTTCTTGAGCGTGTGTGATGTTTTCTACAGGTTCCCATGTGTTGTCGTTCGGTCTGTAGCCTTTCCAGCGTATGTAATACTGAAGCTTTTTGGCACAACCTGTACGTCTTGACTTGAGAATCTTCTCGACTTTGTATTCTTCTTCTCCGTCGATGATATCTGGCAGAGGCATCTCCAGCTTTTGGCCTTTGAATTCAGGTTTGTTGTACGGTACCAACTTGCTTGCATGAAATACAGGATGTATCCTTGGTGAACGTTTGGGCCATTCCAGTCTAAATGTGACCGGCGAGAGCTTTTCAGCAATCTTGAATGGACCATAGTACTTGGCTGACAGCTTATGTCCAGATTTTTGGTAGTCTCTCAGATCTAGCATGGCCTGATCGCCTTTGTTGAAGGGGACCTTCTGAACGTGCTTGTCATAGTACCATTTCATGCGTTCAGCCGCAAGTTGTAACGCCGCCTTAGCATGCTCTTGAGCTTGCAAGCGGTTCCACATGATGTCATTCATGTCAGACCTTTTCAGGTCCTTAGTGAGCGTTGGACCAGCTCTAGGGTGTCTGCCGTATTCGAGGTAGAAAGGCGAATGCTTAGTTCCCTCGTGCGCTGCATTGTTGTATGCAAACTCAGCCGAGCTGAGCAGTCTAGCCCAGTCGTCGTGTAGTTGATCAACGTAACAACGCAGGTACTGTTCGAGTGTTTGATTAACTCGTTCAGTTTGACCATCAGTCTGCGGATGATATGCGGTAGTCATTGTAGATTCTATCCCTAGCATTTTACACCATTCCTGGAATAAATCTGCTGCAAATTGTGGACCTCGGTCGGAAATGATCTGCAAAGGTAATCCATGAAGGGTCCAGACTCTCTCATAGAGTAGAGCTGCAAGATCTTTTGCCGAGAACTTGTTTACGATAGGGAAGAAGTGCGCCCTTTTAGTGAGGCGGTCTACAACTACGCAGATAGCATTGAAGCCATCAGACTCCGGTAACTGAGTAATCAAGTCGACAGTCATGATATCCCATGGTTCGGCCGGAACCGGATTAGGGATGAGTGGTCCGTAAGGCTGTTGCGGACGAGTCTTTATCCGCTGACATGTGTCACAGCCTGTCACGTATTTCTTGACATCAGTGGTTAAACCTGGCCACCAGTAGTTTCTCGAGATCAGTTCGTACGTTTTCCATCTACCAGGATGTCTGGCAGAAGGTAGATTGTGATGCATCTGGATGATTTGGCGTCTCAGATCTAATTTCTGATTTTGGGGATGTAGACTTTTCCACGGTATAGGAGTAATCCGTTCTCAAAATTCCATTCCTCTAGTGATTTCTTGAACTCCCTAGGACCAGAGTTAAGTAACTGCTGATAGTCCTTGGTAACTTGTTGTTCATGAGTGCTTCCTTGACCTGTCTTAGGATTTCATCATCGTTGATAGGCGAGTCATGAGAGTTTTCAATAGCGGAGATGGCAAAAAACTTGGGTACAAGGAGAATTTTGTCCTCGTTATCAGAATTTACCCCCTCTTCATGATCTGGCCTCCTGGACAGAGGATCTGCGGTAAGCATGGTCTTTCTGGGTTTGTGCCGGAGCACAAAATTGAATCGCGTGAGGTATAACGCCCATTGCGCTTGTCTCCGAGTCAGCTTCTGGGCATTCCTGAAATATGTCAGGTTTTGGTGATCCGACCATATTTCTACGGTAATCAGATGTCCCTCCAGATGTTGACAATACTCTTCCAGGGTGCGGATAATAGCCAACAACTCTTTATCGTATATCTCATAGTTACGTTCATGGACGTTGAGTGATTTAGAGTAGAAGGCCACTGGATGCCACAGCTTGTCAGCTGGGTCCAGTTGTGATAATACCGCTCCTGTAGCAAAGTCGCTAGCATCTGTTTCCAGACGGAAAGGGTTTTCGTCATCTGGTATCCTCAGAATGGGTGCTGACGTAAAAGCCTGTTTCAGACTTTGGAAGGCCTGTTCCTGAGCATCTTTCCAGATCCAGGGTTGGTCCTTCTTTGTCAGAATAGTGAGCGGTTTTGCATGTTTAGCAAAGTCCTTGATGAAACGCCGATAGAAATTGGCGAAGCCTAAGAAGGCTTGGACTTGCTTAACCTTTTCAGGTTGCGGCCACTCAGTAACTCCAGTGAGTTTGGCTGGATCCATCTTGATATGTCTGTGAGAAATGATCATGCCTAGGTACTCAATGCGATCTTTTTCAAAAAAGCATTTTTCCGATTTGGCAAATAGATCGTTCTCGCGTAGATGCTTGAGCACTTCCTGTGTGATGCGACGGTTTTCCTTCTTGTCTTCTGTGAAGATGAGGATGTCGTCAAGATACACCATGACATGTCCTTCTAAGATCAAATCACTCAGAATTTCATTCATCATGGCTTCGAACATCGCAGGTGCGTTGCTGAAACCAAGATACATCACCTTGGCTTCGAAAAGACTACGGTGTGTGATGAACACCGTCTTTCATTTGTCACCCTTTTGAATGCGAACATTATTGTATCCCCATCTAAGATCAATCTTTGAGAAGACCTTAGCCTTGCTTAACAAATTGATTGGATTGTTGATGCGAGGTATGGGGTACCGTTTTTCACCGTGATGTCGTTCAGTTTTTGGTAATCGTGCACAAGGCGTAACGAGCCATCTTTCTTCTTGACAAAGAACACAGGTGCTGCAATTGGACTTTTCGATTTGCAGATGTAACCTTTTCGGAGTTCCTCTTCGATCCATTGATCTAGAGAATTTTTTTCCATTGGAGACAGCGGGTATAGTTTAGCCGCTTTGGTAAGGGAGGCACCTTCCTCAAATTCGATCGCATGATCGTACGGTTTGCGTATCGGCATGTGTTCTGACTTTTTCTTTGAAAAGACGTCATCAAATTCCCATAGATATTTTGGTACTAATGGCTTCCAATTGACGGATTCCTGTTCGTCAAAGCCGTCTTCAAAGCCCTCATCTTCCTTGCCAGAAAGTTCAGCGATTATTTCTGCTATTTCTTGGTCTTCTGGATTGTCTAAGTCGATCCAGTGGATGTGAGGGTTGTCCGGGTTGACACTTCCTATTCCGTCCAGGTTGTCTGACACCAAACATCCCTTAGGTAACTCAAGTTCATTGATCTCTTCTTGAGTTACAGTGATGTTTTTACGAGCTCTTGGGGCACAGAGTTCAGGACATCTGGTAAATCTCTACTCGCCATTTGCCCAATCTGTCTCCGGATTGTAGCGGCGTAAGAAGGTCATCCCAATAATCATTTGTTTACTACCGAGAGCAGTAACGAGCATGTGTTGTCTTGCTCTGTGCAAACCTATTTCTAGGTATGCACGTACTGAGTGAGTGATTTGACCATCTTTATTGGGAGTACCGTTGACGCTGATGACGTTGAACAGTGATGCCAGTTGACTTGTTACCAGATTGTTACTTTCAACCACTGACTTACTGATGAACGTGGTTGTGGCTCCTGAATCTACCAGAGCTTCAACCTGCACTTTCTTTCCATATACCCAAATTGTAACTGGTAGAAAAAATGAATTCTTTGAACGCGCTACATTTTTGACAGTATCTACAGTACAAAGATTGAGGGTATCAGGGCCTAAGCGTTCATGTTCGCAGGGAGTCACATGATGCTTCGGAAAAAGTCCTTGCCCTTGGTCGGCTTTCTCCCTTTACCCTTGTCAGGGGACAGGTGAGGAGTCGAAGGTTCATCATCTTCAGTTGGAACGTCCTCTATGTGAGCCGCCAACTCTAGGCGCGCGGTATTCACGTTTTTTGTTTTGACGACAAAGCCTTAGGGGCTTTGGCCTTGCTGTCCAATCCAGAGTCCTCAGCATCTGCTGCCCGAATCTTCTTCGGTGCCAAAGACTTGCCATCCTTTTTCACTTCCTTCTTCTTCTTAAGGCCGTTGAGGTTGCACTCATCCGTATTATGTCCTTTTGACTTGTGGATGTGGTAGAAGTTCTCCGACTTTTCAGTCAAGTTCACTTCTTTGCCCTTGCCCTTGTTCCGCTTCTCATTCTTCTTTTTCTTTTTGTCCGCAGCGTCCACCTCAATGGGAGTGGATGTATCCTTCTCCTTTGCAAAGATCTGGCCCTGTGCTTTCTCCGGATAGACCTTCTTGTGGATGTCGAGCAAGAGGTCGAGGAACTGAGGCCATGTGGTAGGGATTTGATTTTCATCTTTCCCAATCATAACGAGCCTCATATCCTTCTTGATGACGTGCTTGAGCTTATGAGTAAGCAAGTCGTCCTCGTATCCAGAAAGCCTGCCAAGCGTACGGAAGCGTTCCGCATACTTGACAAAGTTCTTGTGCGCCAGATCCGTATTGTTGAACAAGGCGTTAAGCTCCTTTTGAGCGCCCTCCTTGTCATCCCGTTGTCTGTACTGTACCTTGAGCTTGTTCTCGTACTCTTCTCACGTTCCAATTGTCTGACCCTTTGTCAGCTTCTTGATTCACGGCTCCATGTATTGAGCCCCTGCGCCTGAGAGCCGGTTCATCACGACGGCAATACATTGCCTGTCTGTAGCAACGTTCTCGTGGACAAGCCACAGAGAGATCTTGTTCAACCACTCGTTGAACTTGACCTTGCCATCGGTGCCGTTGAACTCCAGGGGTTTGCCAATCTTAGGCTGGCGCAAGGATCCTCCTTGTCCTTGAGACAAGGGAAGCTGGTTGATCTGGTTGACCACATTTGTGATTGCCGTCTTGACCATGTCGAGGTCAGTGTCCATACGCTGGACTTGCGTGTTGGCAGCGGCCTGCGAATATAGGTCTTGAGCAACCTTATCCACATAATCCTGGAGGTTATCCTCCAGCAATGACAACTGATTGTTCCAAATGAGAACCATCTGATCCATCATATTATGAACAATAGCAGTTGTTGCTTCTCCTTCAACCTGTGAGTAAAAGCCCTTTGGGCTATGGTGAGGTTGTGGAAAATGTGCTGCTCAAAGTTCTCGACAGAAGGGTTATAAACAATTGGTGTAATCTTGCCAAAAGGAACAGAATGGGTGAGGTTAGCAGCGGGGCCAGCGCTGGATCCGGCGTTGGACTGAGTGGCCATTGCTTCTAATTTCTTAGTTAGCAAAGAATAAGCGAAATACTATTTCTAGTATAAGAAGAAGAGAAAACACCACTTTTTAGCATTCTCCATTTGCTATTTGACATCTTGTCCGTGTGATTCTCCTTGAACCACTGCTCAATCATGAATACACGGCCGATCAGCAGCTGGGCTTTTTCCCGACAAGTGTTGAGCTGGTGGTTAGACAATTGCCCACCACTTGAGAAGGAGGCATCCAGCTTTTTGAGCACAGGCTCAAGCCTTTGACAGGCTGCTGTGACCATTGGTTCAAACTCCTGTTGACAAAGCATAAGCTTTGTTTTACGGAAGTGTAGAGAGGCGGGGAGTGGATTGGGAGTGGGAATGTAAGCACGTTGATTGCGCTCCTTGATACACTGGAGAAGAGAAAGCTTTTCAGCTTCCTTCTTCTCTTGCTTCTTGATACAATCGAGAAGGCTGAGTTGAGACATGAGGTGAGAGACCTGGCTCATGCGAGCCTGGTTCTCTTCATGCTCAATGGTGGTACGAGCCTGCTCCTCGAGGTCGATCCTCTTAATGAGGGGCTTGTTGTCAGGGTACTTGAGCCGGCAAGGCTTGCCAGCGTCTTTGAACTTGTCAAGTGTCTCTTTCAAGATGGTGAGGCGTTCCTGAAGTCCAGTGACTTCATTACGGACAGGAATGGAGTAGGGGGCCTTGCAGCCAGACCTAGCAGCGAAGAAGCGGGAAATTGGCATGGTGACTGTGTGACAATGTGTGATGAGCTTGACAGCTCAGTGGTGTGCAAAACAAATCTTCATAAAGGAGAGGTCCTGTGTGTGCGTGGGGTAGTGCCGGTGTCGGCCTGGACTCTCTCTCCAGGTCCGGTGGTGAATAGGATCTCCGTCACAGTTCCACCCGTGCAGCAAATGGTTGGCGGATCAGTATTGCACTGACCCTAAGTCCGGCCAGAACCAGTTACCCGTCTTTGTGCCTAGGCACTCATGGGCTTCTAGTCCTGTTGTCTAGCTCTTATAACAAGCGTCTGACATCAGACTCCACTATTGCCTGTGGGGAGGCACACCTTCATCATGTTGGCATAATGCCAACCCCTGCTCTGATCAGCTCTAGAAGCATCGGGCGAGAGGGTGATTCAAGTTGTGCGCATCAAGGCAAGGCCTAGACACGACTACCACTTAGAGCCTATGGTCCAGCTACCTCTATTTCTAGAGGATTTGCAAGGAGGCCCACGCACAGGCACAACACTTAGAAGAAAGGGAAAAGAAACCTCCAGCACGTCCAGAGACGTGAGGAAGTAGGGGCAGTATTATCCAAATGTAACAGTAAGGTTACTACTCACCAGGTAAGTTGATAAACTGGGGGGAGTTGATGGAGATAGAGAGTAAGAGGTGTGGTGAGCGAAGTACTGTGAGGTACTGAGTAGTCCTAGTTCAACAGAGTGGATAAGACTGAGGGGATATGCCCTCAGGAGTGCCTCTATATATACATGAAGGGGAGGACCCCAGGTACTACCCTAAGACCCCTAATACCTACATGAGTAAGCGAAGTAATTTACCTTACTAAGCATGCCCTATGCCCTAGTGGTGCCACTTCAATAATCAACCAATAGCAATTGTCCCCATGACCTGACCCCATGACCCAGCTCCAAGGCTAGACTTGTTCTAGCTTGTTCTAAGACAAGGCTAGACTTTTCCAGAAGGTTCTAAGAACTATGACATCATCTAATGGAATGTTCTATACTATGACATCATAGTTCCAGCATGTTCCACGTTCAGAGACTCCTATCATGTGATACACAGATAAGGAAAGGAGCGCATCAGTGCATCAATTGATAAGTACTGAAATAAGCGCCAGAAAAGCGCCGGATAAGCACCAAAATATTCCCAATAATACTGTTGCCTGGTAAGGCAAGTCTTGTAGAAACATTGAAAATCTGTGACAGTCTGCAATTGCGCTCCAAAGCACGGTCTCTCATGGCAGACTTCCTATGAGGCTCTCACTGGCACTGTACCAGATGTGGCCCACTTCCAGACCTTCAAATGCCTAGCCTATATTCACATACAGAAGGACAAGCATGGCAAGTGGGACCAGAATGCTCACAAGCTCACCTTTATTGGCTACAAAGCAAATTCAAAGGGTTATTGCTCATGGGACAGTCGTAGCCAAAGGATTGTCGTGAGTACTGATGTGGTATTTGACAAGACAGTTTTTCCTCAATGTCCTGAGACTCTCCAACCCTCGAGTCAACCTACCGTGAACCCCACACTGCCATCTACCACAATCATTCTTGGTCATTCTATTCCTACCACACTCTCATCGCAGCCAGCCTACCACATCCACGACACATTTATCTTCACAACCACCATCTCAAGCAGGCCCTTTGTCAGCTGGTCAACAACCAGTAACACCACCACAACTAAAGCCTGGTCCATTCTTTTCCGACGTTCTCAAGTCACCACTACCTGCACCTTCCAAAGGCAAAGGGCGTGATATCTCACCACTTTCATCTGTCTCTGTACCACCACCAAAGTTTGTACCCAACTCCACCTACCTTCTGCTCACCAAACCCAAGCATACTCAGCTCTCACAAGCTCAGCTCACACCCTCACCCCAGATGATCTTAACGCCAAAGAAAGACAGCAGGGCTCAAGTGGACGGAATACTGGCCCAGTGCAGACAACAATGAAGTGGACACCATGCTAGAAGGAACATCCCAAGCTCCTGGTTTGTACACTGTTGACGCAGCTGCATTCACCTCTCAGGGGGAGCCTTGGCCTCACAACGGAGCCATGGGATCTCCAGACAGGAACAAGTGGCAAGCCACTATGCAGGCTGAGATTGACAGACTCAGGACACAGGGAGCTTGGGAACTTGTTGACCTACCTTGTGGCCGCAAGGCCATGAAGAGTAAGTGGGTATACAAGCTCAAACTCAACAAGGACAGAAATGTGGAGTGTCACAAGGCTAGACTGGTAGCAAAGGGAATTGAACAGGTACATGGAATTGTCACAGATTTTCAATGTTTCTACAAGACTTGCCTTACCAGGCAACGGTATTATTGGGAATATTTAAGCGCTTGTCAAGTGCTTATCCAGCGCTTATCCGGCGTCTATTTAGGCGCTTATTATCAGTGCCTATCAATTGATGCGCTGATGCGCCTCCTGTCTCTGATGCGCCAATGCGCTCCTTTCCTTATCTGTGTATCACATGATAGAACTCTCTGGAACCTTGTGGAATATGCTGGAACTATGATGTCATAGTATAGAACATTCCATTAGATGATGTCATAGTTCTTAGAACCTTCTGGAAAAGTCTAGCCTTGTCTTAGAACAAGCTAGAACAAGTCTAGCCTTGGAGCTGGGTCATGGGGTCAGGTCATGGGGACAATTGCTATTGGTTGATTATTGAAGTGGCACCACTAGGGCATAGGGCATGCTTAGTAAGGTAGATTACTTTGCTTACTCATGTAGGTATTAGAGGTCTTAGGGTAGTACCTGGGGTCCTCCCCTTCATGTATATATAGAGGCACTCCTGAGGGCATATCCCCTCAGTCTTATCCACTCTGTTGAACTAGGACTACTCAGTACCTCACAGTACTTCGCTCACCACATCTCTTACTCTTTATCTCCATCAACTCCCCTCAGTTTATCAACTTACCTGGTGAGTAGTAACCTTACTGTTACATTTGGATAAGACTGCCCCTACTTCCTCACGTCTTTGGACGTGCTGGAGGTTTCTTTCCCCTTTCTTCTAGGTCTTGTGCCTGTGCGTGGGCCCCTCTACAAATCCTCTAGAAATAGAGGTAGCCGGACCATAGGCTCTAAGTGGTAGTCGTGTCTAGGCTTTGCCTTGATGCGCACAACTTGAATCACCCTCTCGCCTGACGCTCATAGAGCTGATCAGAGCAGGGGTTGGCATTATGCCAACATGATAAAAGTGTGCCGCCCCACAGGTGATAGTGGAGTCTGGTGTCAGACGCTCGTTATAAGAGCTAGACAACAGGACTGGAAGCCCATGAGTGCCTAGGCACGAAGACGGGTAACTGGTTCTGGCCGGACTTAGGGTCAGTGTAATACTGATCCGCCAACCATTTGCTGCACGGGTGGAACTGTGACGGAGATCCTATTCACCACCGGACCTGGAGAGAGAGTCCAGGCCGACACCGGCACTACCCCACGCACACACAGGACCTCTCCTTTATGGAGATTTGTTCCGCACATCACTGAGCTGTCAAGCTCATCACGCATTGTCACACACAGTCACCATGCCCATTTCCCACTTCATCGCTGCTAAGTCTGGTCGCAAGACCCCTTACTCCATCCCCGTCCGCAACGAAGTCACCGGACTTCAGGAACGTCTTACCGTCTCCAAGGAGACTCTTGACAAGTTCAAGGACGCTGGCAAGCCTCGCCGGCTCAAGTACCCTGACAACAAGCCCCTCATTAAGAGGATTGACCTCAAGGAGCAGGCTCGTACAACCATCGAGCATGAGGAGGACCAGGATCGTATGAGAAAGGTCTCCAACCTTATGTCTCAGCTCAGCCTTCTCAACAGGATTGAGAAGCAGTGAAAGGAAAAGGCTGACAAGCTTACCCTTCTCCAGCGTATCAAAGAGCGCAACCAACGCGCTTACATTCCTACTCCCTCTCCTCTTCCCGCCACCCTTCACTTCCGTAAAACAAAGCTTATGCTTCGTCAACAGGAATTCAAACCAGTGGTCACGGCAGCTTGCCAACGGCTTGAGCCTGTGCTCAAGAAGTTGGATGCATCTTTCGCGAGTGGTGGGCAATCTTCTAGCCACCAGCTCAACACTTGTCGAGAAAAAGCACAGCTGCTGATCGGTTGTGTCTTCATGATCAAACAATGGTTCAAGGAGAATCACGTGGACAAGATGTCAAATAGGGAATGGAGAATGCTGAAAAAGGACTTAAAGAGTTTAGGTAGAATAAGTTTTGTGGATATTCATCGGAGATGGGGGTATATCTTAGAGCTACTAGAAGGGCTGTTCGACATGAACGCCTTTGTATATGCGGAAACAGAATAAAATGTATTGGCTGACAAGCCTCATTTTACTTGGTGACAACTTCCTGAAAAGGATTTAATGTGTGAAAACAACTCTGACAAGAGTTCAATGTGTGAAAAGTGGTGTTTCTCTTCTTCTTATACTAGAAATAGTATTTCGCTTATCCTTTGCTAACTAAGAAATTAGAAGCAATAGCCACTCAATCCAACGCCGGATCCAGCGCTGCCCCCGCTGCTGCCTCTAACCTTACCCACTCTGTGACTTTTGGCAAAATCACGCCAATTGTGTACAACCCTTCGGTGGAGAACTTTGAACAGCACATCTACCACAACCTGAACATGGCCCAAAGGGCTTTTACTCGTACGGTTGAAGGTGGAGCAACTGCTGCTATAGTCCACAATATGATGAATCAGATGGTCCTTATCTGGAACAACCAGCTGTCGCTCCTGGAGGATAACCTCCAGGAATATGTGGATAAGGTTGCTCAAGACCTATATTCCCAATCCACTGCTGACACGCAAGTCCAGCGGATGGACACTGACCTGGATATGGTCAAAACAACGATCACAAATGTGGTCAACCAGATTAATCAGCTTCCCTTGTCTCAAGGACAAGGAGGATCTTTGCGCCAGCCCAAGATTGGCGAACCTCCGGAGTTCAACGGCACTGACGGCAAGGTCAAGTTCAACGAGTGGTTGAACAAGATCTCTCTGTGGCTTGTCCACGAGAACGTTGCTACTGACAGGCAACGTATTGCCGTCGCAATGAACTGGCTCTCAGGCGCAGGGGCTCAATACGGTCAACGGGACGACAAGGAGGGCGCTCGAAAGGAGCTCAACGCCTTGTTCAACAATACGGATCTGGCGCACAAGAACTTCGTCAAGTACGCGGAACGCTTCCGTAAGCTTGGCAGGCTTTCTGGATACGAGGACGACTTGTTGATTCACAAACTCAAGCACGTCATCGAGAAGGACATGAGGCTCGTCATGATCGGAAAAGATGAAAATCAAATTCCAACAACTTGGCCTCAGTTCCTCAACCTCTTGCTCGACATCCACAAGAAGGTCTATCTGGAGAAAGCGCAGGGCCAGATCTTGGCAAAGGAGAAGGATACGTCCACGCCCATGGAGGTGGACGCAGCGGACAAGAAAAAGAAGAAGAACGACAAGCGGAACAAGGGCAAAGGCAAGAAGGTAAATTCAACTGAAAAGTCAGAAAATTCTGTCACATTCACAAGTCCAAAGGACATAACACGGACGAATGTAACCTCAACGGCCTTAAGAAGAAGCCCGACGAAAAGAAGAAGGAAGTGAAGAAGGATGGCAAGTCTTCGGTGCCACAAAGAAAATTCGGGCAGCAGATGCCGAGGACTCTGGTTCGGACAGCAAGGCCAAAGCCCCTAAGGCTTTGTCGTCAAAACAAAAAACGTAAATACTGCGCGCCTAGAGTTGGCGGCTCATATTGAGGAGGTTCCAACGGAAGATGATGAACCTTCACTCCTCACCCGTCCCCTGACAAGGGTAAAGGGAAAAAGCCGACCAAGGGCAAGGATTTTTTCCGAAGCGTCATGTGACTCCCTGCAAACATGAATGCTTAGGCCCTGATACCCTCGATCTTTGTACCGTAGATACTGTCAAAAATGTAGCGCGTTCAAAGAATTCATTTTTTCTACCGGTTACAATTTGGGTATATGGAAAGAAAGTGCAGGTCGAAGCTCTGGTAGATTCAGGAGCCACAACCACGTTCATCAGTAAGTCAGTGGTTGAAAGTAACAATCTGGTAACAAATCAACTGGCATCACCGTTTAACGTCATCAACATCGACGGTACTCCCAATAAAGATGGTCAAATCACTCACTCAGTACGTGCATACCTAGAAATAGGTTTGCACAGAGCAAGACAACACATGCTCGTTACTGACCTCGGTAGTAAACAAATGATTATTGGGATGACCTTCTTACGCCGCCACAATCCGGAGATAGATTGGGCAAATGGCGAGTGGAGATTTACCAGATGTCCTGAACTCTGTGCCCCAAGAGCTCGTAAAAACATCACTGTAACTCAAGAAGAGATCGATGAACTTGAGTTACCTAAGGGACGTTGGTGTCAGACAACCTGGACGGAATAGGAAGTGTCGACCCGGACAACCCTCACATCCACTGGATCGACTTAGACGATCCAGAAGACCAAGAAATAGCAGAAATAATCGCTGAACTTTCTGGAAAGGAAGATGAGGGCTTTGAAGACGGCTTTGACGAACAAGAATCCGTCAATTGGAAGCCATTAGTACCAAAATATCTATGGGAATTTGGTGACGTCTTTTCAAAGAAAAAATCAGAACGCATGCCGTTACGCAAACCGTACGATCACGCGATCGAATTTGAGGAAGGTGCCTCCCTTCCCAAAGCGGCTAAACTATACCCGCTGTCTCCAATGGAAAAGAATTCTCTAGATCAATGGATCGAAGAGGAACTCCGAAAAGGTTACATCCGCAAATCGAAAAGTCCATTGCAGCACCTGTGTTCTTTGTCAAGAAGAAAGATGGCTCGTTACGCCTTGTGCAAGACTACCAAAAACTGAACGACATCACGGTGAAAAACCGGTACCCCATACCTCGCATCAACGATTTAATCAATTCGTTAAGCAAGGCTAAGGTCTTCTCAAAGATTGATCTTAGATGGGGATACAATAACGTTCGCATCCGAAAGGGTGACGAATGGAAGACGGCGTTCATCACACACCGTGGTCTTTTCGAAGCCAAGGTGATGTATTTCGGTTTCAGCAACGCACCTGCGACGTTCCAAGCCATGATGAATGAAATTCTGAGTGATTTGATCTTAGAAGGACATGTCATGGTGTATCTCGACGACATCCTCATCTTCACTGAAGACAAGAAGGAAAACCGTCGCATCACACAGGAAGTGCTCAAGCGTCTACGCGAGAACGATCTATTTGCCAAACCGGAAAAATGCTTTTTTGAAAAAGATCGCATTGAGTACCTAGGCATGATCATTTCTCACGGACATATCGAGATGGATCCAGCCAAACTCACCGGAGTTACTGAGTGGCCGCGACCTGAAAAGGTTAAGCAAGTCCAAGCCTTCTTAGGCTTCGCCAATTTCTATCGGCGTTTCATCAAGGACTTTGCTAAACATGCGAAACCGCTCACTATTCTTACAAAGAAGGACCAACCCTGGATCTGGAAAGATGCTCAGGAACAGGCCTTCCAAAGTCTGAAACAGGCTTTTACGTCAGCACCCATTCTGAGGATACCAGATGACGAAAACCCTTTCCGTCTGGAAACAGACGCTAGCGACTTTGCTACAGGAGCGGTACTATCACAACTGGACCCAGCTGACAAGCTGTGGCATCCAGTAGCCTTCTACTCTAAATCACTCAACGTCCATGAACGTAACTATGAGATATACGATAAAGAGTTGTTGGCTATTATCCGCGCCCTGGAAGAGTATCGTCAACATCTGGAGGGACATCCGATTACCGTAGAAATATGGTCGGATCACCAAAACCTGACATATTTCAGGAATGCCCAGAAGCTGACTCGGAGACAAGCGCAATGGGCGTTATACCTCACGCGATTCAATTTGTGCTCCGGCACAAACCCGGAAAGACCATGCTTACCGCAGATCCTCTGTCCAGGAGGCCAGATCATGAAGAGGGGGTAAATTCCGATAACGAGGACAAAATTCTCCTTAAACCCAGTTTTTTGCCATCTCCGCTATGAAAACTCTCATGACTCGCCTATCAACGATGATGAAATCCTAAGACGGGTCAAGGAAGCACTCATGAACACAAGTTACCAAGGACTATCAGCAGTTACTTAACTCTGGTCCTAGGGAGTTCAAGAAATCACTAGAGGAATGGAATTTTGAGAACGGATTACTCCTATACCGTGGAAAAGTCTACATCCCCAAAATCAGAAATTAGATCTGAGACGCCAAATCATCCAGATGCATCACATCTACCTTCTGCCGGACATCCTGGAGATGGAAAACGTACGAACTGATCTCGAGAAACTACTGGTGGCCAGGTTTAACCACTGATGTCAAGAAATACGTGACAGGCTGTGACACATGTCAGCGGATGAAGACTCGTCCGCAACAGCCTTATGGACCACTCATCCCTAATCCGGTTCCGGCCGAACCATGGGATATCATGACTGTCGACTTGATTACTCAGTTACCGGAGTCTGATGGCTTCAATGCTATCTGCGTAGTCGTAGACCGCCTCACTAAAAGGGCGCACTTCTTCCCTATGGTAAACGAGTTCTCGGCAAAAGATCTTGCAGCTCTACTCTATGAGAGAGTCTGGACCCTTCACGGGTTACCTTTGCAAATCATTTCCGACCGAGGTCCACAATTCGCAGCAGATTTATTCCAGGAATGGTGTAAAATGCTAGGGATAGAATCTACAATGACTACTGCATATCATCCGCAGACTGATGGTCAAACTGAACGAGTTAATCAAACGCTCAACAGTACCTGCGTTGTTACGTTGATCAACTACATGACGACTGGGCTAGACTGCTCAGCTCGGCTGAGTTTGCATACAACAATGCAGCGCACGAGGGAACTAAGCATTCGCCTTTCTACCTCGAATACGGCAGACACCCTAGAGCTGGTCCAACGCTCACTAAGGACCTGAAAAGGTCTGACATGAATGACATCATGTGGAACCGCTTGCAAGCTCAAGAGCATGCTAAGGCGGCGTTACAACTTGCGGCTGAACGCATGAATGGTACTATGACAAGCACGTCCAGAAGGTCCCCTTCAACAAAGGCGATCAGGTCATGCTAGATCTGAGAGACTACCAAAAATCTGGACATAAGCTGTCAGCCAAGTACTATGGCCCATTCAAGATTGCCGAAAAGCTCTCGCCGGTCACATTCAGACTGGAATGGCCCAAACGTTCACCAAGGATACACCCTGTATTCCATGCAAGCAAGTTGGTACCGTATAACAAACCTGAATTCGAAGGCCAAAAGCTGGAGATGCCTCCGCCAGATATCATCGACAGAGAAGAAGAATACGAAGTGGAGAAAATTCTCAAGTCAAGACGTACGGGTCGTGCCAAAAAGCTTCAGTATTACATATGCTGGAAAGGCTACGGACCGAATGATGACACGTGGGAACCTGTAGAAAACATCACGCACGCTCAAGAAGTGATCAAGAAATTCTACGACAATCATCCCCGAGCTATACGCTCAGCTACGATTTACTGTGTATAAGTCACGAACAACACACCAAGGATCATCCACGATCCAATGACGCAACCGAGGAGGGTACGGACTAGACTACCATCAGCCAATGAGGTGTGAACCCCGTCAGGGGCGTCGGTAGAAGCCGCTAGAGTCACTCGGAATTGCTTAGGCACCCTCTTGACAATGGTGAAAAGTGGACTCAATGACCAAGGTGTTCGTTTAAAACTCTTTGCACGGAGTTCAAAGCAAGAAGGGGGTAATTCACAGATTTTCAATGTTTCTACAAGACTTGCCTTACCAGGCAACGGTATTATTGGGAATATTTA